>UESW01004422.1:670658-835795 GCA_900491605.1 Calamus simplicifolius
AAGTATGCAACATAACCAATATAAACAAGATAAATAACATCCCTGTTATTATGGTCAAAATTCTCCATGCAGATGAAGATCTCTGTCGCACCATGATTGCTACTTTGCTCAACGATTTGCCGCTTCGCATACGGGGGTCTGGGGGCTGGCCCCCAGCGGGGATCGAGGGGGCAGCGCCCAAAAAAAAAAAACAAAATCAGCTCCTTCCGATCCCATCGCGCTTTGAATTTTCCTTTAGAATCGTGATTTGCAACGGATTTTCTTGAAATCTTATCTGCATCGGATTTCCTTATCTGCAACGGATTTCCTTGAAATCTTATCTGCAAGGATTCTGCTTAGAATCCTATCTTCATCCGATTCTAATCATCTCTTCATCCGATTCTTCTCAGAATCATATCTTATCCGATTCATCTCAGAATCATATCTTATCCGATTCATCTCAGAATCATATCTTATCTGATTCATCTCAGAATCTTATCTTATCCGATTCATCTCAGAATCATATCTGCAACGTGCAGCAGGTCATCTTCCTCCATGGAGCCGCACCAGATTACAAAAAATCCTATGCCTCCATATAGGAGTTCACATGCTACGTATTTACAAACACAAAGCTCTCAAAAAACCAGAGCATACATGCTATAAAATATTACAATGATCCTAGCCTCCTTAAAACCGGAGTTCACAAAACAGATCTAAGCAATATTAAATCAGAATACATACATTCACGTGACCATAATAACAGGATAGAAACCTGCAAAATAACATTAGCAGCAAGCACGATCCATCCCACGCATGCATATTCCGATTAATGGAGAACATGGCCGCATTATTCATATACAGTATCAGCCGTGGCTCTGATACCACTGTTGGGGAGCGCGGAATACCCCCAAGATCACGGCTATAGCGTATATGAGTAATGCAAAAATCTTTTACCGTTCTAATCTATGAGTATAAGATTATACCTTCAAACTTGAACGCTGGAACACTTGATTTGATTGCTCGACCTTAACCTTTTGGCCTTCCGCCGTATTCCCGAAATACCTGCTTCTCTCACAAGATGGTGGGATCTCTCTCGACCGACCTAGGGTTTCTTGCTTTTCTTTTTTCTCAAAAGCGTTAACCCTAGCAACCAATTGAGAGGGTATTTATAGGGCTACAACAGGGACCTAATAGGTAAATATGAAAAAGGACTTCCCACGTAATTAAATCTCCTAATCCTATCCTGGGTTAGGATTTAATTACGTAAATTATAATTCATTCTACTAAAGAATTATAATTGTACTCCTAATCATATTCGAATTTATATTTTGAGCCTTAATATTAAATACTTATTATCTCCCCACGTTAAGATTACAGATATCCACCAATTAAATTTAAATACTGACAATATAATTTAATTGGCTGTTATTATCCTTGAGACTTATCCACTTAACTTATTTGACGTATCGGATTCAAAATCCACTTGCAAGATTTGATACGATCAAAACTTATAAGCTTTCTCAAGGGGATATCATCAGTCCAAATTAATCGGACGTGGATTCCTTCAACTATTAATATTCACCATATACATAATGTTATTGCTCAACCCACTGAGTTTATTGACTCATATAGAATCTCACTCTATGTGTAATCAAAGCAATAAACACTACATACACGTGTCTAGAAATAGAATTCAGATTAAGAGCATAAGTAATCATAATATTCATGAGTTCTAAATTATTTTATAAAGTCAGTATAAAATAATCAACTCAACTGGGTCCTGTTCAATACACACAAAGTGTACTAGCACAAATAGTTAGAATAAACCATTCCCCGTAGTCAAGACAGACCTACTTAAATTTATGCTACAGCTCTACTGATGGTGTGTCCAATTCCATCTAAAACTGTGAACAATAAACTTGTATTCCAAAAGAACCGATGATCTAGTCTTCTGTGTGTAAGCCGTACTCTACACACTAGATCAAATACTCTTTGGAAATACTAGACACATGCACATATATATAGTAAATGGCACACATTGCTCAAAATGAATTCTCATTAAAAATGTAAAGACATAAAGCATATCTTTTAGTCTATATCTCTATCAGGAATCACATCTTTTACGATGATTAATACATAAGCCATACGTATAAACTTATTAAAAATAAAAAAATATTTTTATTCTTAACGCGCACACATATAGCAAAACTTTTTCTTATAAAAAAGGTTTGATCCATATGACTAACTTATAATAGGCCATTATAATGATAATGACCATAATTAAATTTAAATAAAAACATAGCCTCATAAAAATATTGAAGCTTCAACATAACAAATATGTGAAAACTTCTATCATTCTATATTCAATCTTATATTAATTATTATTAATTAGATATTAATACTTACATACGATAAAAACTCAAAACTTTTTTTTCTCTCTCTGGCCTTGACAATTGAGGCAAGAGTCGTCTTATCCTTTATATCATTCTATACGAATAATTTTATTTTAAATGTCCATATATAAATAATTAATTACTAGTACATTTGTTATACCATCTTGATATTAGTTTTGAGATTTTGTTAACTTGTCAAGCGAGTCAGTGACACGGTGACCTCGTCTCCTACCTTCTGTTTGTTGTACCATGCAGCAAATGTGCCCCCCCCATCCTCTGGAGTTCAAACCTGACGCGAAAACAACGTGTTCCCGTCTACTGTAACGGTGTTCCCGCGCTGTGCCATCCAAAATCCGGGAACCTTACGGTGTACCATCGTCAACACCCACTACTGTCGGATTCCGATCCAACGGTTACGATATGTTCAACACTACAATCCTGGGGATCATGTTTTGAACGGCCAGGATGGTACCGGCGCCAGTTCAAATCTAACCCGTTGAATCAATTTTTTTTTTAAAAAAGGGGGACTTTAAAATTTCGCAACGGCAAACTCCTGACGTTTCGATACACGACGAGAGAAGTACACGTGGGCTGAGTTGACGTGAAGTCGAAGATTTCCCTTCCCCTGCTTCGCGGCTAAGGCCGTAACCCCATTAAGTCCCACTCTACGCACGCTCCCTCTCTCGCCGACGGCGACGATGGCGGAGAGGGGGGCGAATCAAATAAAATGGAATAAAATCAAAGCAAAGTCGGCGAAAAAATTTAAAAGCCCTCCCCCCAAACCCCCTCATCAAAGAGAAGAATTCTCTCCACTTCTCTCTTCTCGCCGCCACCTTGAAATCTAAGAATCTCTCCCCCTCTTTTTCCATCCTTCGATTGCAATTTTTTTTTTCGAATTATTTTTTCTTGATTCGAAACCGTTGAAGGCCTTTCACCCGATCTGAGGGACCCCAATTAGGGTTTCTTCTTGGCTTCAGGGGTTTGCGGGGGCTGTTGAAGAGGATTTTGTTGCTTAGGTTCGGAATCTTGGATTGGCTTGTTCACGGTTTTGTTTGATTTGGAGGTGTTCTAGGGTTTGGATCGGGTGCGGGGAGTTGCGGGGGATGGGAAATTGATCATGGTGCGGCTGCTGGGATTGAACCGCTTCTTGCATGACGACTCCCCACGCGAGATCATCCAGACGCGCCCCATTGTCCCCGCCGGCGCCGGCGGTGGGGAGAACGGGTGGCTGATCCGTTTCTTCGACTCGGCCTTCTTTTGCGAGTGGATCGCGGTGAGCTACCTATACAAACATGACCACCCGGGGGTGCGCGACTACCTCTGCAACCGGATGTACACGCTGCCGCTCGCCGGCATCGAGAGCTACCTCTTCCAGATCTGCTATATGCTCGTCCACAAGCCGAGTCCTTCGCTCGACAAGTTCGTCATCGATACGTGCTCGAAATCCCTCCGGATCTCTCTCAAGGTGCATTGGTTTTTAACGGCCGAGCTCGAGGACTCTGAGGACAACGAGGGCATCAGCCGGCTCCAGGAGAAGTGTCAGATCGCTGCCACCCTGATGGGCGAGTGGCCGCCGCTGGTCCCCGTGCCCCCGCCTTCCTCCAGCGCCCCCTCCACCCCCAAGAGCAACCCGGTGCTGAATAGGATACTCTCGTCCAAGCAGCGGCTGCTGTCCCTGGCCTCGTCCCCGGCATTGGGTTGCAGCTCTCCGATCGAAGAGAACAGCAAGAACAATAGCAATGGGGACGGGAACTGCAATGCTTTGACGTCTTCCGAGGAAAATAAGCTGTTGAAGAAGCTAATCCCAGGGCCAAAAGTGCGGGATGCGTTGTTCTTCAGGAAGTCCATGGAGAAGGAGGCGGAGGAGTCAGATAAAGATGGGTTTTTCCGAAGGCTTCTCAGGGAAAGCAAGGATAAGGAGGAAGATTCAGACAAGGGCGGGTTCTTTCGGAGGCTGCTCAGAGACAGCAAGGATAAGGAGGAGGATTCAGACAAGGACGGGTTCTTTCGGAGACTGCTTAGTGTCAGCAAGGCTGAAGATGTGGAGCTGACTGCAAGTTCGGAAAGCTTTATGAAGAGATTGTTTCGTGATAAAGATGACCAATTAGGGGAGGAAGATGAGAAGAACAATTTTTTCCGTAGGATTTTCAAGGAGAAGAATGAGGAGAAGAAAGATGGTGAGCATGATGGAAATGAGGAGGAGAGTACGGTAAGGCGGAGTGTGGAGGAAGATGATAGAGACGGTTTTTTCCGCAGGCTTTTCAAAGACAAGACTGAAGACAAAAAAGATGGTGGGCAAGAGAGGAACGGGGAAAGAGATAGAGGCAATGAAAGTATTGAGGAGGATGAGAAGGAAAGTTTTTTCCACAGGCCTTTCAAAGACAAGAATGAAGATAAAAAAGATGGCAAGCATGATAAGGATGAGGAGGAAGACAGACTTGGCAAGAGTGTTGAGGATGACAATTTCTTCCGCCGGTTTTTTAAGGACAAGAATGAAGAAAAGAAGGTTGTTGGGCGTGATAAGAATGAAGAAGAGAAGTGCAATAGGAACATTGAGGAAAATGAAAAGGATGGCTTCTTCCGTAGGTTTTTTAAGGACAAGCACGAGGAGAAGAAAAATGAAGGGCACGATAGGATTGAGGAAGACAATAAGGAAAATGGGAGCTTTGAGGAAGAGGAGAGTTCAGAATTTTTGTCGTTCCGTAGGTTGTTTAGGGTGCACCCTGAAGAAGTTAAGACGAGGAGTACCCATGAGAACGGTCTTTCCAATGGTTCACTGGAGAGCAGCCCAGGGACAGAGAAGTTCTTCCGACGGCTTTTTCGGGATAGAGACCGGTCTGTAGAAGATTCTGAACTGTTTGGTTCAAAGATACACAAAGAGGTAACCATCAGTCTTGCTTTCATTGTTGTGCATCCTGTCCCTTTTCATGTGCTACTTTCTTGGTAACATTCAGTTCTTTCTTTTTTTTCCCTCTTTTTTTTTTTTTTTTTTTTTTTCTGGATGCCTTGATGTTTAGTCGGTGCCTTCTGGATGCTTGGGTATTCCTTTGACTACTCTATCTTAAGGTCGCTGCGTCATCGAATTTCTTCTCATTGAATTTAAAGGAACCATTATTGTTGCATTCTAACTTAACCACATTGGTAAACAGAAATGAATCTTTTTGAGTTTTGACCATCCTCTTTTTATAAA
Organism: Calamus simplicifolius; assembly: GCA_900491605.1. Taxonomy (NCBI): domain Eukaryota; kingdom Viridiplantae; phylum Streptophyta; class Magnoliopsida; order Arecales; family Arecaceae; genus Calamus; species Calamus simplicifolius. The sequence goes on from UESW01004422.1 coordinate 676,221, forward strand.
TATATTTATTACCATCTCCTTACAATTGAACAAAACCTAATGGAAACCAAAGATCGAATTATTTCTGTCAGGAATCAGGATTTGATTGTTGACTAGCAAGGTTCTGGAGAATGCAAGAAAGATTGAGCATGGTGCTGATGTCGTGTCTGACTATTGTGGGTGCATTCTATCGAATCTCGTTCTATCTCTCTATGAAAAGGTCCTAATGTCTATGCCCACCAGTTGCAAAATATTTAATCAAGTTGGTTGATGATTCAAGGCTTTCGGTGTCTTGCTTTCCCCGACCAGTGAAGCGAGCCAGACTGTGAAGCAGGTGGAAATGCAAGTTATGATGATATTTGTTGCAACGATTTAGACAGTAAGATTGCTATCTCAATGCTGGAAGAAAGTCGTATCTACCCTTCCTGTTAGCAAAGAATTTATTAGCATATCAGGTTGCATAAAAATAAACAAAGCAGAGAGGTGAACATAACAACTGTCCTAATTCCATACCATATCGTTTTCAGAAAAAGTACTAGCTGCACCAGCAGCTCTCATGAAACTCCTTATTTGCTATTTATCTGCCTCAATTTTAGTCTCATTTCTTCCCAACTGACAACCTTACTGCCCCTTCTTGATCTTCTATCCGAATACGATGGCAAATGAAAAAATTGGGTCACTCAAATTCTCCTTGATGGTAAGGTAGATTCCTTTACTGGATTTCTACATAAGAGAAACTTGATTCTTTAATAGCATTGCAGAAATAGTAATGTTGTTATTATACAATAAGATCATAAGATCCACTAACTAAATAGTTAGTTTTCCTGTTGTTCCCTGTGATTTCTGAAGTTCCGAATTTGATAACCATTTACAGAACCAGCAATTGTTGCTGTTGTGTCTGAGCATCACTTATCAATGATTCTCTTTTCAAGAGACTTGCTTCATTACAAATCAAATTCATGTTGGTAAATACTTTGACTAATTATCACAAAACTACAAGATGATGTTCCTTAGGAGTTTGATGGCCCATTTAACCTGCAACAAATCCCTTTTGCATCAAGAGGATCCTTGTTATGCTTCACTTGTGAATGCTGCATATATCTTATAAACTAAAACTCCACATGTTTGTTCTTTACATGACATGGATGTGAACGAGTCTACTGATCGTTCCTCCTTTATTTTTCTTATCAATTGTTGTGTGTTCTTGAGACTGTGCATTTATCTTGGTTCTAACCCTGGACACTTTGCCATGATTGGTAACTTTTACTAAAAAAGAGGCATCCTAGTGCACGAGGCTTCTACCATTGTAGGGTTTGGGAAGGAATACAGTCTTACCCCTGCATAATGAGAGGATGTTTTTATGTTTCAAACGCATGACAACTAAGTTACAATAGAACAACCTTATTGTTGCACCAATGCTTATCCTCTTTAATTGATAGCTTTTTTTATGTTTCTCTAATTCTGAAGTCTAGATGTGCTATTTGACAAGAGATCAAAATAGATGGAAATAGAAGTTATTTCATGATCTTTTGTGCAAATTTTTTTGTGAATATTTTGCAAGCATCTATTGTTTATTGTACCTTTGTAGAGGGTGAATATGTTCCTTTGTGAAAGTGACATGTTGTATATGACCCTTTTGTAAGGGTCTTTTTCTTTAAATGTTTACCTGGGTCATTGATTCTTGTTCACCTAAATAGATTAATTGTGGCTTTTCTTTTATTCTTTCTTCATGAATAAACAAGGAATTCCTTTTGCCTACCAGAAGAGGTAAATTTAAGTTATTTTTTTCTATTTCGGTCCCACAAAATTTATAGTCTAGAAGAGCTTGTGGGAATTATAGAAAATAGTAGCAACTTCATGAAAGGTTATATAGGGAGCGGTTATTTTGTGAAAATTACAAATTCAAATTATCTTGAGCGAATATATAAAATATAAGATTCATAAGGCAACACATGAACAAAGAGCCATTATAATCTTGATAAGCTTGAAGACATATATTGGTGTTTCATTTCAACTCTCTAATAAAGTATTGATGGCACGGATCACATAAATATTAGGGCAATTCATATATCATGAATTTTGTGAGCATTAGGCACAAGCTTATTAGCATTTTGTAGGATCAGATGTTTTTCACACTAAACATGTAACTGTACTACCGCTATGTCATCATCCCTTTTCTAATTATTGATTCTTAATTGTGCATTTGAAAATGCTTGACTTTCTGATTATTAATGACCTATATTTTCCACATTTTCTTAATTTTATGTATGTATCTTCATGTGCTGACTAAACCTGTTCAACTACAAAAATGCAGTCAAGTCAGACCAAGAGATTGCATGCTTTAGAGAATCTTAAATCCATGTCAATTGAGTTATAACATATTGGAGATAGTCCATTAACCCTATTATATGATCTTCATTTTTTTCTTTAATGTATGTTATTTGGAAAGTCTATATTTTTTTTTCTCATCTCTTTCTTTTCCTGATTGTATATAAATAAATGAGCTAGGATCTGATGGCTTGTTATAGGATTGTGAGGCAACTGTATGCTTGATGGCAAGTGTGTTAGCAAGTTTATTATTCTCTTCCCCAACTCTAATCTAATTTTTTTATTGTAGAAGATGTCTTAGATCATGTAATCATCTTCTGTTAAATAACCTCAAGAATAATGTTCATGTTGCGATTGTGTCCCTTATGTATCATTGCTTGTCAGCACATTCTGTCACAGTGCCATACTGTTATAGTACTATTACATTATTGCCTGCTTTTGGAAAAATGTGGCCTCATTGAGATTATGCTGAAAGAAGTCAAAACAGATTATGTTGATGTCTTATTTTGCCTTGGGCACATGTTTTAATTTATATGTGTGCTTACCTACTGCGGACTTTGTGCTTAGCACAAGCGCCCTGGCTCACCAAGACAACAAAATGAAAAACATGGAAAGCCACCTCTACGAAATAATGTGATAGCAGAAATTCGCAAAGGGTCCTATCATGCTTCATTGGAGTTTGTTCAATCACTATGCGATACATCATATGGCCTGGTGGACATTTTTCCTATTGAAGACCGTAAAATTGCTCTTCGAGAGGTTGTTTATACTTATCCAGTGATATCTAGCTGTATTTTCTTTTTCTTTATTTCTAAAACTAATCTCAATTTGTTTTTCTTTGGTTCTTATGCTGCTAGTCTCTCATAGAGATCAATTCTCGTCTTGCTGCTGCTCAAAAAAATGGAGGTATTTTTATAAGTTCATACTACTGCTTTTAACATTACTATTGTCAACTATATCCCTTTGTGGTGTTGGAACGTGGGATCTTGTAATTACATCAATGTGATCATTTTAATTATGCAAGAGAATCGATAGAAAGTTGTGCACCAAAATAAGCATGGTAATTAAATCAATAGATGCCATTTCAAACTGAATGCACAGGGTAAGAGATGAAGAGTTGCAACCCTAACTTATTGAATTGATTCAAGTGTATGAAAATCAATTCCAGAAAAAAGAGATAGAGATGTACCAAAAATTATATGGAAGGAAGTAATAAATAAAAATTGAAAATCTTTATATTTTATATAAAATATAACTTAAAACCGAGCTGAATGGAGAAAAGCGATTCATGTAGCTAATCCTAGCTAATTTGGGATTAAGACTTTGTTGTTATTATTAAGGTGGGTAAGTCATAGAGCCACAGGATTTGAAGTCTTGCTGTTTTAGGTGGCTTACCTTGTAGGATTATGAGGGATTTTGAATTTTGGATTTTTAGGATTGTTTTTGGAGATTAGCTATTTGTTTGTTAAGAGTCCTAAAACAAATTTTGTGTAGTCTGAAATTTGTCCATCAGGTTGAAGAAAATCATTGGATGTGATTTACTTTGAAGGGAAAAAAGGATTTCTAAACTTTGCCACACTCTTGTTTTTTATATATAAATATACATTGTGGTCCAAATTGCTATTATAGGATTAGCGTAGGCCACCACCAATTGGCAAGCGTTCTTTAGAACCTTGTTCTATGGACCTATGCCTCATATAAATTCTCAAGACAATATAGAATTTTTTTGGCCTTGAAAATTTTACAACCACTGATGAACACCTTTTTTTCCCCCTGATTTCTGTAATAGGACAGCAGGGAAATTTCTTGCATGAAAGCCTGGTTTTTCAAGTTCTCCAGCTCCTTCCTTCCACACATTGTAGGCCATTCTCGATTGGTCCTACATCGCATAGCTTGGAAAATATGTTTGTGTTTTCTCTTTAGAGGGAGAATAGAGGAGGGGATGCTATGCCATATTTTTAATATCACGCTTCTTTTCTTTTTCCTGATTTTATTGCTAGCTATCTTCTATTTCCTTCATTAGGTGATTGTAACCTTAGGTTCTTGTCTGTTTATTTCTTATTTATACATTTCAATATGAACAGAATATTATCAATCTTTCCTCATGTTCTATTTGTTTTACGTATCATCACAGGAGTTTGCTTTCCAATGGGGAAGGGAATCTACAGGGTGGTTCATGTACTGGAGGATGAGGCTATTCTTCTGAATTCGAGAGAGAAGGCACCTTACCTAATATGTGTTGAGGTTTTAAAAGTTGAAGCAACGAGGTATATGAGATGTTCTAGAAGAACACTGCAGTTGACTCTTTGGTTCTAAGAAGAAAGAAATAATAGTTGGAATGTTTTATAACAAAATCAAATTGATATTTTTGAAAATGTGATTTATGGTATTCTTGAACTTGCTTCATGTTAAAATTATCTTTCTGTACAAGTTGTTTCTACAGCTATTTTTATGAATTGGAATTAATGAAGAAAAATGCAGTTAAGTACTAGTCATCTTCACTATTTTTATGAATGCCATATATGTGTTTTCCAGTCATGCAAAAGTGACATCACATGCTCAAAAACTCTTTCAAGGAGGGATTCCTCTAGCAAATGGAGATGCACAATTGCCAAAGCCTCCTCCATGGGCATATCCTGTATGGATTCGGCATGACACGCATCGAAATGTTACAGATGGGATGCTGATGTCTGCCTCACAAACTATTGACCGAGCAATGGCTCAGTTATGGGAAGCCAAAGTAAAATTTGTTCATGTTAGTTTCTCTATTGAAAATCAATTTGATGACCTCTCAAAGAGCAGAGAGGGGCCTGAGTCACGACGCAACATCCAACTATCTACGGTAAATGGGCAAGATCCAGCTGGTGAATTAGGATTAAATGATGATCACAGCTTGGAGTGGATACGTGTTAATCTGACAACAGTCCCTGGGGTCAACATGGAAGATGTAGATAATCAAGAGCCAACACATCGAAAAGACCATCGGCGTGTTCCAAGCACAATTGCTATAGAGGAAGTAAAGGTGGGCCCGTAAGTGGAATATATAATTATATATATCTGTTCAAAAAAATGGTTTTATCATGTTGACTGTTGGTCTGTTTTTAGTTATGCATCTTATCATGAAGCCCATGCCATCAGTTATAGAGGTATAAATCTTGAGTCATTGCTGATTAATTTGAGTTCCTTCTTCTTTAGGCTGCTGCAGCAAAAGGACAGGCTCCACCTGGGCTACCTTTGAAAGGAGCTGGACAAGATTCTGAGGATGCAAAACCAAAGGTGAATGAATTTGGATCTACTATATCATCTTTTCAGAAGCACTTGGTGAATGGAGAAGTAATGAGGTACAAATCTCCTGCAGGTGACAAATGGTGGGATTCCTAAACCCACTGATGCTTTAGCTGGTGAACTTTGGGAGGTAAAGAAAGAAAGGATACGGAGGTCATCAGCATATGGAAAATCACCTGGTTGGGACTTGTGTTCTGTAAGTGAGCTTCTTGTTTGTGGCTATGGACATTAATTATTTTGGGTAAAGGGGCAAGACACCAATGAGATCACAAAGGGAAGAATTTAAGGTGCCATCATGTAGGAAGGCTTATACTTCTACAAGGAAATGTTGATTTAAAATTTGGTTGCTATATATAATATATTGTCATGGAGATTCTACTTTCATCTTATGTAACTTGTATTCTGCAGTTCTTGATCTTTGAATCTCTCATGTAAACATTTTAGGTGATGTTATATGCAAGTGTGATGACCTCAAGCTTCATTCAGGTTTTTGTTCTCTAAGGTTTATGTTTTGGCCCTTCTTTTGCACGGATCAAGTATTTGCTTGGTGTCTGATGGCAAGATTGAATCTTTGACATTAGTTGCAAAAATGTTTGAAATGCTTAACTCTTATAGGGACACCTTAATAAAAATTCCCTCACATATTTACTAATGGAAGACTTACTAGTGACTCATATCATTGACTTTTGCACTCCACCTTCAAAATCTTATTGACAAGCTCTCTGAGGCTGCATCTCCAATGCTTCTACAATTAATATGCTGTATAATTTCATGCAAGTCACTTGTCTTGAAGATGTTTTTGCCTCCTAACCACTTTTTACTGAGGATTTTTACTGCCACTTTGCTCACAATAAGCGTCTAAAGTAAAGATTAGATTTGGAGGTTTTATTTGATGCTGAACTTACCAAATTATGTGATGTTGCACTATATATCTTTTGTTTCTAATATCTAGTTTTGCATAATGCAATATTTTATTTTATTTTTAAAGAAAATATTTTGGTAGTTGATGTTTTTAGCTTAAATTTGTCTGCTTAAATAGTTGGTTTTTTACCATTCATTTCATTTCCTCAAGCATTTTCTTATTCGTCTGTCCAATCAACAGATGATTGTGAAGAGTGGTGATGATTGCAGGCAAGAGCATCTGGCTGTGCAACTTGTTTCACATTTCTATGGTAGTAATCTATACAAATCCTTTTTCTTGATTAGTAGGAATATTAAGCCGCTGCTAACTGCATACAATTTGGTTTCATATTGTTCAACATCTATGGACTTTGAGAATTATGTGAAGCATCTGTTTTAAAACACTGAATTTTAGCCCAAAATCCTTTTTATCTATCAAAAATCTGAGATGCCTCCTTATCAAAATCAAGTTTGGCTCTCATTGTGCTTTCTGCTTATTATCAGACCGTCTCAGCTTGTTCTATGCTTTGTTGATGCAGCATTATAATGTTCTAATTTTCGGTTTAGTTTTTCTATTTTTGGGTTTACAAAGTCCACTTATATCAACCTCATACATTCATCAGGAAAAGGGATGGTGAAAGTTTACGATGGAAAGTTTAAGAGGTGAAAAAGAAAGTAACATTTGGAAAAAAATTGTAAATGTAAACTGAGTGTCAATCCAAATGGGGTGTGCTAATCATTTGGTTGGTCTGCTAATCCAAATGGTGTTCTTCTTTACATAAGTTGTTTAGTAACTAAGAAGGCATCTTATATATCTTATTGTCAGATATATACCAAGAAGCTGGTCTACCACTTTGGTTACGTCCTTATGAGGTTCTTGTTACATCTTCTTATACAGCCTTAATTGAGACTATTCCTGAAACGGTAATTCTTCATTCCCTTTAAACCTTACAATCATTTCTATAATATTTATTGCCAATCATTTCCTTAACATCTTAGTTTTCCCTTCCTTTATGTAGGCTTCAATTCATTCAATAAAAAGTAGGTTTCCTAATATCTCAAGCTTGCGCGATTATTTTATAGCCAAATACGAAGAAAATTCTTCAGATTTTAAACTTGCTCAGGTAATCTACTGCATGATACATTGTCTTCTAGCAGACCTGTTGCTTGATCATATTTATTTTTGAAATCCACTTGGCATTTATCTGCAATATATTGAGTGCTCTGTTGCTTATTTAGCATACATGTACGAGCTGGTAATTTTTCAATTATATGCAATATATTTACTGGGTTTTCTTCTGATATCCTTAAAGCATGGAATATCTATTCAATTGTCTAGTTCTTGATCAAGATTTTTCATTGCGGAAGAGGCATGCTTGTTGTGTGCATATTTGGCGCTTCTTTTTGCAAAGTACGCACCCATGTGCTGTCAATACTGTGACATTTGTATACTGCAAATGTATTTCTGTTTTGGAGGTTGATTTAATTAAAGTTTGTATGTTTTCCTAGAGCAAATTGTAATCAGGTGTTTGTAGAACCATTTTTATTTGTTTAAGGTAACTAGGATTTTAGGACCTAGTTATGTTGTTGAACCAGTTGAACCATGCTTCTGCTCCCTCCATTTCTCACAGTCCCTTCACCACTTTGATTTCCGAGCAATATATGAGTTGCTCCCTCCTCCTACTTTCTCTCCTTTTGGCTTTAGACATCTACACTCTATGAAATTGATGCCATATGTTAGTTGGTTTCATGTGGCTAATAAGGACTTGAGTTAGAAGTACATTGGAAGGGTACTGGTCAGCATAATGATGTTACTTGTTTAGTCTTCTCACAATTCTTAGTTGTTTTCCTGAACTATTTTTTTGGAGTATTCAACATCTTCAAAAAGAGTTATGAAGAAGTTGTTCTCACATTGATCTTGTTTCCCTTTTGTTATGATATTGTACCTCCCATTCCCATCGGACCTAAAAACTCCAAGTTACTTCTTCTTTTTTCAGAAATGTTAGGTGTCCTAGTGTTGCGTTTTACCTGCGTGCAATGAATAAAAGAACACATAATCTGGCACCTTATAGTGCAGTTTATTTGTGATTTTTTGGTTTAAGGGTATGGAAGAAGGGATAAGTGGGACAATTGGTTCTAAATGAACAAATGACATTTGTACCCTTCCACCATCTCATGAATGAATATTTTCTTTATTATTATTATTATTATTATTATTATTATTTTGGGAGGGGGAGATTGGATCAAGCCTGAATTCAGGTGTAGCAATTATGCTCTGTATACAGATCGTGAAATTATACCGGAATGCTAAGCTATGGTATGTGGACTATAAATTTAAAAGATGAGGTTATATTATAATTTTGGTTAATAATTGAGAGCTCTGATCTGTCCTTGACCCATTTTTTATCTGACTTGAGAGTGTTATATTATGCTGGTTATTCTGCCATTCAGCAGGGATTTATGCCAAGGTATTAATTGTGGAAGTATAGTCACATTACCATTATGATTGAAGTATGGGACTTAGACAAGTTTTTTTCTAAAAAAATTATGTAAGGATTTGCATGTGGAAGGAGGCCCGCAGACAATAGGCCAACCAAGGGTTACCCCCCAACCCCATCCCCAACCCAAAAGAAATGAAAATAAAAAGGGGAAACAAAGTCGAAAATTTTGGTACCACAGAGACCAGAGATGATTTTAATAGGCTATGCTGACACTGTCCTACTTATAATTATATGTCGAACTTGGTTACCTTAACTTTCTTATAGTTGTTGTGAGTTATACATAACCACCAATCTACAACATATATCAGGTCCTGTCCTCCTTTCTGTTACTTTTTGGAACTTGGACATGTTTTACAGCTATAGCTGCATCTGCTTAGCTGCCTCGCATCAACTGCATACATATGATTGGAATTTGATTGTTGTTGACTGGACTTGCATGATAAGAAAACATAACATTATATGGAATATGCAAGTGCAATGGTAGGGATTTCATAATAATGGGCTCATTATAGTCTTTTATTACAGCTTAAGAAGTAAACTTTCTCAATACCCATTACCTTCCATTACATTCATGTGCATCTTACGACCACTTGTTTTTAGTAAGTATGATAAATTGTAATGTTCAACTTTAATCACCTGATTATGAATCCCAAATGGTATGACTCAGAAGAACATTACAAAGATTTCTCTTGATTAACTTGAAGAAATATTTCTTATGTAGTTTGTTTCAGTGTCAGGTGCAATTGTTGGATCTTGTTGGAACTTGCAACGATTGTAGTTTTGGATTGCCTCCTTTATGTTCTTATCATTGGATTGATTATTTGTTCATTGCTTCCTGAAACCAAGCATTAGTCTTGTTTTTGTTAATTGATATAAAAGGAGAATTTAATGTGATATGGGTCTCTGATGGTCATTACAGAGAAATTTTGTGGAGAGCATGGCTGGATATTCCATATTATGTTACCTCCTGCAGGTATTACTAGCTTCCTTTTCTTGGGTGCTTGTTTTCTGGCTCAGAAGTAGTATTGGTCATTTTAAGAATTCACAATTTTTTGGTCCTGCATTGCGTGTTATTTTTTTGGTATGAACTGCTTAGGGAATGTTATGAAAATTGACAACACTTTGATGTGCCTGCCTTGTGAACAGATTAACAGAAACTTATTTCTTATTAACCTGTTAATCGGTTGTTTTATTTATATCAAATTTTTGAGTTCTTTTGCTTATTTAGAAGGAATATTAGGCAGTCATTTGTTGGAAAACAAGATGGAAAGAGAATTTCCATGTTTATTCTGCTATATTTGATGTCAATAGTTCATATAATCTGATGAGATACGTATACACTATCTGATGCATTTGAATCTGTTCAGCATACAAACTTAAGCCAACGGTCAGAAATGTGCTAGCTGGCCTGGGTGCCAGGTTCTTCTCGTTGGTTGAACTGGCTAAGTATGCACATCATTAAATAATGTGCTTTAAGTTTTCCATGTCTTCATCAGCCATGGTTTGCATAGGTTTGGCATCCAAGGAATTTATGTGCAAAAAAGTTGGATAATTAGAAGAATTGAGGTAAAAGAGTATGTGTGGTTCATTCCTTGAGGTAGTTGTAGTTCATAGGGACCAAATGTTTTTGATGTCCACTGAATCTGTGGAGTCAGGGCAGCAATTGCATTTTTCTGTACTTGGTTTGAAGAAAGAAGTGACTGGCTGCAATTATGCTGACTGTTTTCCTTGCTATGATTTCAAAATATTAATAAATCTTCACAGATGGTATGGTTTTCCTTTAATTATTCATGTGATCAAGGTTAAAAATGTTTAAGTGCCTTTAGAGTTTCCATTATGGCAATTTCAGCAGTATAGGTGGTTTAGCTCCAAATTTTGGAGTTTCAGTCAAAACGTTAAGAGAAATATAAAATTGAAAATATAGAAGAAGAACGAAAGGCATTCAAGAAAGTTATTGGACAACATCATGAAGTATTTAGTTTTGGACTGGCTCTTTATTGATGTAGTCTCAACCATTATAAGCCAAATTTAGTATTGCATATACATGAAACTCATAAATTCTACGAGTATTCTGTATTATGAGCACATATATTATTTAGTTCCTGATCTTTATTTGTTTTAAAATTAATTATATGTAGCAAGTTGTTAAGCATTTTATTGCTAGTTTATTCAAGTTATTTTCTTCCTTTTGAGTAGAAGTGACAAACATATTGAATTTAGTATTGTATATTATTAGAAATGGATGGCAGTTTCTTGTATTTAGTTGTTCACATTATCTTTGTTAAAATTTATGTTTATCATCCATCCCTTCTTTAAAATCAACACTATATGGCCTGTGCATTTAGAAGGTAAAGAAATGATGTTTTAATGTCAGTTTGGATTGCTTCCAGCTGAAGCCTCAAGCTTTGCATTTGATGCGAACTCTGTTGTAGACATTGCAAGTGAAATCTGATGATCTCTAAGCTTCTAGTGTTAGGATTCCCTCCTCCTAGGAGAAGTTTAATTTCATGCGGGGTGTTGGAATGCTTAATTGGAAAGACAGAAGTTAGTTTATCTCTGGCAGCAAACTGAAGTCTTCTGCTCACCCAATTCATGGAAGGAGGCTTCCTCAGGCATTAACAATGGGAAAGAGAGACACAAACAGGAACACGAGAGAGAGAGAGAGAGAGAGAGAGAGAGAATAGTGCATCAAAGGATAGGTGAAAAACTGTAATGACCTGTATATATCTGCAGGAACAGGTTTTAATGGACGATGTGAGGAGTGATAATATACTTTTAACGTTAAAACATCAATTGTAAATGGTAAGGGCAAAAAAAAGCCAGCCCAATTTGATACATTATGATATTTTAAACCTTGTGTGCTCCGCTTTGATGCTTATTCTGTCCAGCCCTCTTTTTTCATTTGTCTTTTTGTTCATGTCAATTCCGTTGGGGACTCTATGGGTGAAATTTAGGTACTTGTGTTTTTGTTATTCTATGTGTGTAAAATATAAGCAAATATCATCCTTGGATCAAGTATCAAAGCCTGATAGTTTGTAATGTTTCAACAGACAATGCACAAGGAAATTGGTTACCTTTATATCAATTTTTCTGCCTCCTATTTCTTTCCCTACTCCACACATACTATCCATTCAATGATAGGTGAAGGTTTTAACTCTTGTGGGACATCGGTGTTCTGTATTTTTCATGAAATAAAATGTTCCACGTCATGTTCCATCTTGATCCCTGACTCGATCAGAGTACTTGTTTGGAATGCTTTTTTCTTTAAAAAAAAAAAGTTATGAAGCTTTAGTGTTTTATTCAATTTTTAAATATATTTGAACTTTAAAAGCTATATCTTTATGATAATCTATTTAATATTGATACTATAATATATTATAGCTGAGATAGGATGGGATAGGATGGTCGAGATTGGTCCCAGAATCACTTCGGGACATGACGCCTCATCCACTGTCCTGCTAAGACTTGAATCACTGTGGCAGGCAATGCATGTTGATACGAGCCATTACTTCTACTACATTATTTGTTCCCTACTCTTTATATACTATCTATTATGCATATTGTGAACTTTTCATGAAATTTGACACCATATATGGTTCCGGTTTTATGCATCAAGCTTACATTGCATAAAGTTTTAAAGCTATGGTCTAGGATCCGGCCGACCAGATTTCGAGTTGAGTCTGGTCAAGTGAAGTTAGAAAATAGTGGTCTGACATCCACAATTAAAGCCATTGGATGTGATTTGCTACCTTTAAACTATCTCCGAACCAAAAATCATTTGATTTGGGGGCTCCTTTCCTATGCATCAAATGGTCAACAACAAGCATGTAATGTCTTATCTAAACTATTCATTTTGACAACCCTAGTGCGTAGGCTAGCGGTCTCTAAGTCACATTATTTTTTGTTAGTAAGTAGTTACAGATGATAAATCACATCCTATAGCTCAAATCATTAGCGTCAGATCCCTCTTTTCTGATTTTACATGGCCAGATCTAACCATGCATTTGGTCAAAAGCTATCTCCAAACCAAATATCATTTGATTTGGATGCCCCTTTCCTATGCATCAAATGGTTAAAATCAAGCATGTAATGTCTTATCTAAGCTATCCGTTTTGACAACCTGATGTGTGAGGGGTCTAAGTCACATGATTTTTGGTAAGTAGTTACAGATGATAGCTCATATCCAATAGCTCGAATCATCAGTGTTGGATCCTTGTTTTCCGATTTTACATGGCCAGATCTAACCATACATCTAGTCAACTAGATCCTAGTCTACCTCATGTTTTAAATATATTCATCATTATAATGTACTGTAAAGTAATTTATTGTTAAGTAGTGTTGGTTGCCTCTGAGTGTACATATTTTTGTTTTGACCCCACTTATCATATTATGATTTTATTCCAATCTGTCGCTGATAAAATCCATGTATGAACGGTGTTGAATTTTTTTTTTGATTTTGGTCTGTTAACTTCATGCATTACTGCAGTTAACTGTTGCAGAATTGATAATTCAAGATTTGATATGTGTTTGAAATAAACATCATTAGCTTGTGCTAAAGTGGGTGTTGGCGTTCTGCAACTGAGTAGTGTTAATTTCATATCATCGCATGCATTTTGCTATTGCACAATCTTAGACCTGTCCTCCATAAACTTTGCACTGAGTAATGTTAATTCAAATAATCACATGCACTTATTTTCTTTAATTATGTTTCTGGTTAAGATTGAAACTTCTTCTGCTTGGTGCTTTGTTAGTTCTTTCATAATTGGTGATTTAGAACTTTGTATTTTTGAGTGCATAATAAGAAAAGCATCATTTTTAATATATAACTTGCATATTTTATACAATGAGAATATGCTCGCCAATGAAAATATTATTTCCTTTTGCCAAGATTGCATGATCTTCCATTCCTAACGCCATTCTGAAGTTGGTGACCTTAAGCTCCTAAAACTGCATGAGTTTGTGTAATTAAAGCATATTTTTGTGGTCGTATAGGTTAAGGATCGGCACAATGGAAATATTTTAATGGATGAAGAAGGACATATCATTCACATAGATTTTGGTTTCATGCTATCTAATTCTCCTGGGGGTGTAAATTTTGAGAGCGCACCATTTAAGCTGACTCGAGAGCTTCTTGAGGTGGGATACCAACTTTTGAGGCATCTATTATTAGGATTGTATTTAGTAACAATTATTTTATCTAATGTTGCCTTCTCACTTTTTCCTTGACATCTCATGGCATGCTTTTCTGCTAGGTGATGGATTCTGATGCAGAAGGAACTCCTAGTGAATTCTTTGATTACTTCAAGGTTTGTGATCAACCTTGACCTTTTTTTGTTGTGATCACTAACACAACTTTGGATATATTCAATTTTTAATTTGGTTTGTACAGGTGTTGTGCATCCAAGGTTTTCTTACATGCCGCAAGCATGCAGAGCGCATCATACTTCTTGTTGAAATGCTACAGGTAATGCAAAGTTTCTATGGATGCACAACATTGTATGTATATATGACTGACATGCAGTACACCTCCATGTGATTGGTTCGCATTTATGAATATGTTTATTTAACCCAAGGTTTAAAGTACTGGTACCATCATTCGTGCAAACCTTGTATGTATGTTTGATATTGTACTGACATGCAGTACACCTCCATGTGCTAGTACAGCGGAAACCAGGTAATGCATGTGGTGGTATGGTACCTGTACAAGGGTGTACAACAACTGATACCAGTGGCTTACAAGCCAGGATGTCTTGATTTTATTTGATCCTTGGTTTAACAAATCAAAAGTTTTTACAATCATGAAAACCCTGCCTTAAATGCTAGATTTTTTTTTTTCCCATCGTAAGTCATTTTGTTCATTCTGTGTATAGTTTGTGATTTATTTTTTCTCAAGAAGTTTTTAAAAATTTGTGTAACCACATGGCTATGACATCGGCTTCATCATGAACTTTGCAATGGAATGTGAACTAATTGTATTGGTTTTAGTGTCAAATATAGGCATGCAGTGCTGGTTTATCCTTGTATCAAAATATATGGGTCTGAGAGCACAGACGTAAAAACCAATGTGCCTTAGACCCCATAAAAAGAGAAAGCAAAAAAAATGCAAGTGATTTTCTTGGTGACCCATAAAATGATGAAGATTTTTTTCTTGAATTTGCATGACTAAGGGAGAAAAAAACTAGAAACATGGTTCAAATTAAACACATTAAAGATGAAGATCAAAAAGTTGTGGTTAATGAGAGTGAACTCAACTCAACTCAACTCATCTAAGCCTTTTCCCAACTACATGGGGTTGGCTACATGAATATGCTTCCTCTACTTCAGCACTAAGTCGACATTCAAATTACAAATGGTTATATCTTTTCTAATTATTTCTGTCCATATGAGTTTTGGTTTACCTCTATCTCTATCCTTACCATTAATTGTTAAAAGATCACTCTTTCTAACTGGAGCATCTAAAGGTCTTCATTGTATATGTTCAAACCATCGGAATCGATTTTCTCTTATTTTATCTTCAATTGGGGTTACTCCTATCATTTCTCTTATATGTTTATTTCTAATTCTATCTTTTAAAGTTTTACCACGTATCCATTTGAACATACGCATTTTTGTTATACTTAATTTATTCACATGATGTTTCAGTATTGCCCAACAACCGTATCTTTTTGAAATTTACATTTCAAAAAGAAACGGACTTAATGAGAGTGAAGTCACGAAAAAATAAGGAGGTTATTTTGATAAATTATTAAATAAAAACTAAGAACTCTTATCTGCATTATCTGAAAAAAAGAACATGTGTTTGTCATCTGTTTACTGCATTCCTTGGTCTTTGAGAATTCTAAAATACCAAAATTTCTGGATACTTGAAAATGACACCCCATGATATGTCTTATATTATGACCGAACTGTTTTTGCGCTTGTTAAGGTAGACAGCTCACTTGACATGCATGAACTGCTAATTTCAGGACTCTGGCTTCCCCTGCTTTAAAGGTGGTCCTCGTACTATTCAGAACTTGAGGAAACGATTCCATTTGAGCTTTACAGAAGAGGTTTGTTGACCTAATTTTTCTATCTTTTCATTTTAGTATACAGAAATTGCTTTGTTTGTTTGTTTGTTTCTTTTTCTTTTTGAGAAAAAGGAGGGAAAACCACACCCAGCTTCATTAATGAAAGATTGTTACAAGAAGTATCCAGAAAATATCTTAACTGCAATATCTGATAATTTCAAGCAGCAATGTGTCTCGTTGGTGCTCTCCTTGATAAGTGGCAGCTTAGATGCATGGAGAACACGGCAGTACGACTACTACCAGCGGGTATTGAATGGCATTTTGTGAGGTGCTCTCATATATTGCAAGTTCTTTTAGCCGATTTGCTTTCTCCTCCTTAGAAAGCAAATCTAAGGAAGTGTATTAGGCCAAAGTGTGGTTTCTACGAAAAGGGTTTCATGAGCCTGACCAAGTGGCTAACGTTATAGCTCAGCACCTCTGACACTTTGGTCTCACATGGGCGGCTTCCTTGAATGAAAGTTCCACTGCAAGTCTTGTGGGAGATGAAATTGTTTAACCTTTGGCAGATTCTAGCAGGAAGCATACAAGTTCAAATTGGCAGTGCTGACATTGTTTTCATGATCTGGAACTGAGAGCTGCATCCCCACTTTATGTAGACAAAGAAGTTAGATATGAGAAATTCAAAGAGGATATTTTGTTGTCAGTGATTGTACAGAAGAGGTTAATTTGGTGGAGACTGGAGAGAAAAGGGTCATGAAGACAGCATGCCTGTGCAGGGAACCCAGTTGATTCTTGGTTGAAATGTCATAAGTTTCACTAATCTCACCTGTGATTTGTTAACAAACGTGGCTTTGAGGTTGGGAGATACTTGAACATTTGCATCTTCGATCCTTGGCTGACATGTAATGAAGTGCTCAGAGATTTGGGCAAAAAAAAAAAAAAAATTCTGCAACTGCTTCCAGTCTGCACTTATTGTCATCTTTGCTTTATTGTCATGATTCTTTGGAATATTTCCTTGGTGGTTTGCCTTTTTGCTTGAAATTCTCTTGTTAGCATTGCATCTGGATGCTTGATTCAGATTTCAGGATACTATGCATAAACAATGTATGATATTCACCAACAATGTTTCTATGTACAAGGAGATGAATTCTCAGATCTAAAGATGGGTGAAGTAAAGAAATCGCCAGGCAATATTTCCAGGACTTTGTTTTGGTTACTAACGTCGGTGGTAGCAAAATTATTGTGTTGGTAACAGCATCGGTTCAAGTCATAAGTCTTGCTTTTCTGAAGCAAAGTTTAGAGCATTTGCACGCCCCTTGAACATATAAATTTTTTAAGTACCGGAGGATGATGCTGCCATTGTTCTAAGCAATTGAGACCATCCTGAGATGTTTTATTAGTTAGCTGCATTTGTCCTTGGCCAACCCCATGACTGAACTTGCATTCTCAATTGGGGATTTGCCCTTCTGTTGCGTGGCTTGAAGCCTCAAAATATTGGGCAGGATTATCTGTAATATCCTTCTCCTTTGATGCATTTCTTCCAAGCATTTGCCCTGTTATGATCATATTGCATTAAAACACAGAGTTGTATTAGTGTAGTAGTTTCAGTGCCTTTAGTGTATTAGTGTATTAGTGTAGTAGTTTCAGCTTTTAGTAGCTTACCAAGTTTCGATAATCTGGAAGATGGCTATGGGATCGTATTTTGAAATCTTTCGTTTCCTGGTTGATTGGCATGCGCTTATTATTAGTCTAGCACCAGTCAGGTATTTCTTATATGAGGTGATGGCAGGCCAGAGAGTCTCTGTTGCTTTATAAATTCTGGATTGGACACCAACCAGATGCTAAAAAGAGACGGGGTCACACCGCTTTGTCAATATGGTGGACTTTTTTACCTATCAGATGAAAAGGAAACCCAAAATAAGTGAATGAATGGTGAACGATGTTTATGCCTCCCTTTGCAGCGATGCTTAATTGGTACGGCACTCTTGATCCAGACAAGCTGCAACCTCTTTCTTTATGTTTTGACAAGTTGTGCGACGGGGGCCTCTTGTCGAGACTTGGTTGTGCCCCTTCCACGAGTTGCTTAGATCCCGGAATCTTTATCTTGTTGAGAATATCGTGTCAAATATACCGAATGAGAAACACGATGAGGCGCAACTAGCTTAACTTTTCAGCTGGTGATAAAATTATTTGGATAATGTATGCTGGGAAGGTAGGTATATCGGGTTCCAATTGTGAGAATCTTTTTAATGCAACTTATTTCTTATCATTGATCAGGAGCTTCGCTTTGGAATAGCGTTGGCCTTCCTTTTTCTTTTTTTGACCTTTGCTAGTAGAATTAAGGTAGAAATATATTTTGATCCTCAATTTTTTTTTTCTTAAAAAATTTATTTTGATTTTTAAAATTTTAAATTATTATAGTTTAATTCTTATCTTTTTTAAAATATTTCATTTCTAATGTTTTATTAATTAAAATTAGTTGATACTAATGGGATAACATTAATTGGCATGTTAACTTACCAATCAGTTCGAATTACTTTTGATTCTGACCCCTCTGGTTATTGGGGTTTCTCTGTTGCTTCAGCAGCGAATCGGCATACGGTTTTCATTTCTTAGGAATTCCCTTCCTTTCAGAGTTTGTCAAAATTAACTTCGATGAAAGTGTGCGAGGAAGACTAGCTGGTTTAGCTTTCATTATTCGAGGGTTTGATGGAGCTATGTTATTGGCGGATGATTTTGACACTCTCAACTCCTCTGTCCATATGGTGGAGCTTTATGCAACTTGGTATTGCTTATGCTGCTTGGATTCTTCATATTCATAGCCTTCTCATTGATGGGAACTCGCTGACCGTCGCGCGGTGGATTTGCTTGGATTCTTCATACTCATAGCCTTCTCATTGATGGGGACTCGCTGACCGTCGCGCGGTGGATTTGCTTGGATTCTTCATACTCATAGCCTTTTCATTGATGGGGACTCGCTGACCGTCGCGCGGTGGATTCGTAAGGAAAGCTGCAACCAAGTCCCTTTTAATCCACTGCTCCACGATATTTGATCTATTCTTAGGATAATCCACAGAGCATCTATCGCGAAGCCAATTCTATGGTTGATTGGATAGCGGCCTTGGTGGCCTATCATGCTGAATTTTGTATATGAAACTAGGGTGACTCCTGTCCTTTTGTACTTAAGCAAATCCTATATTTTGATCTTTCTGGATCGACTCATATTTTGTAATTAAAAAAAAACTTATCAATCAGTTTATGTGTTTTCATTACAGTGATATATTAATTATTTTATTAATTTTAACTAACTATATAATAAAATATTAAAATATAATACTCATAAAATATGAAAAAAATGAAATAGAACAACTGAAATTGTGAGGATTAAAATGAATTTTAAATAAAAGTTGAAGGATCAAAAAGTATATTTTAATATAAAATTAATAAATTTTTAAGGTACAAACGTGCATCATAATTTTTGCACATATATGATATCAGTACGAAAGTAGCTTGTGAGGTGGTATTTGCGTTCGGTCCTCAGGAAGTTTCCTTCTTTTTCATAACTTTTTGGTGTGGTATTATGACGACCTCTTTAAGTTTTTGTGAGACATAATTTAGCGCACAAAAAAAAGCCAAAAAGGAGGAAAAGGGAAGAAATGGACATCTCCATGCTGTCATGAATTTATTGGCGTCAAGCCCGCCTTTCTTCTTACCTTTTGAGTTTTGAACGGCGTTATGACCTTTCAAGGGACGTAATTTAGCTCGACACAAAAACCCAAAAAAAAAAAAGAAAAGGAAAAAAAATTGGAAGGAATTGACATCGTTATGCTGTCAAGAATTTATATGCTCTGCCATTCTTATAGTTTGGTGCGTGTGGGTCTAATCAATCTATTTCAGCATAAATGTCCCTTTCATTATTTTATGTATGTGGTGTTAATAAACAACAAATTTCAGTGTGAATATATACTGTTTATCATTTTATATTAATATCCATGAAAAAAAAATGATATTTAACTTGTATTAATTGATAAGAGATATATTTTATATAATATTTTACTTATGTTAATGTGACAGAATAACAAAGTCATTTTATATAAAATGATCATTTGTTAATGCCATCTACCAAAAATTTAATTGAAGAATATTAAGAATCTATGAAAGCCCAATTGATGGGAGCATTTAGACAGGGACCCAGACAAGAGCAATGACAGCAGGAGCCCATGGAAAAGGAATGAAAGCCCTGTGGATGCAACCCATGGCCAAAAGCCAATGGTTCACTTCAAGAACGTTTCTCCACCACTCAGCTTTGTTGAGGCCTTCAATCGGTCTCTTTTTCTTTGTGTGATACGAGATGCAAGGTATTGACCAACAGTAATTAGAGATGGCGGCAAACAATTCCGGTGTACGTGCCAGAGCTACAGAGTCTTTGCAGTAAAGAAGGAAAAAAAATAAATAAATGAGAGAGAGTGAATAAATTAATCCTAGATGGAGTTGTTTTCTCTTGGGATTTTCCTGGTTTTTGCCTTGTAGATGACTTTGGTTGAATTTTGGTATCATATGATGGCATTATATGATGGGATTTACCAACTTACTGCATCCATTCTATGAAGGGTAGTTGCATCCAAATAGGCAGCACATCGTTGTTTCACATCTATCCCTCCCTTGTTCTTGGAACCAATTGGTAGCGCTGTAAAAAAAGTTTTACCGCTGTTTGATTTGTTCTTGGACTGACTTGCTTTTTTCCCCCTCTACTCAATTAATTATGCTGATCCTTATGACTTCATCGCTTCCATACGCAAACTCCCCCTTTCCATGATACTATTTGATTCAATTTGAACCTTCCCGTAGTCAATCTCTCTAGAATGGAATAGATTCAAGATCGAATAGCCGATGTGATTAGAAATCTAAAATCCTCCGAGATATTATACAAGGTGTTAATTTAATTAATTAAGCTGAACCTTCCATGAAATGCAGGACACCACGGGATTCCCAAAACCAGGGAACGGACCAAAGGAACGGGAGTGGCAGGGAATCATCCAGGTTCCTCCAGGACCACAGGCTATGCAAACAAAAGACGTTAGTGGGGAGAAAACGCCACGTTTATCGTCTTGCGAAGGCTCACGCGTCATTGGATTCATACTTTCTTGTTTTCAAAAAATATGCTGGCCTAATAGCAGCCATGCTTCACAGGATAGGTTGGCAATCTCTCCACGGTTTGTACCTTGATGTCTCTGTCGCAATTGGACATAAATATTTCTCTTCTTTATTATACTTTTGTTCTTTTTATTTTGAAACTCTTAAATTCTTTCTTTCTTTTTTTTTTTTAGATTACTGTCTCTTGAACTCTAGTTTTATTCATATACTGCTATTTTATGTATCAATACTATTGACACCAAACCACCATTCTCGAATATCTGCAAGCATCCGATCGCTCCTCCAATGAGCCCAAAATCCTTCGGCGAGCTCCTCTAGATCGAGAGCCTGCAAAAAGTCCTAAGGACCGAAGATTTCGACGAGGACCCTCCGACGCTCAAATCATGTTTTAGCAATAGCCGTGAGCTTGAGAAAGCTCGAAAGAGAAGAAGAGGTTATAGCTCTATGTGAGCAAAAATGAGCGTTTAGGAGTATTATGTGTTGAGTTACCTGGTCAAGGGTCCCTCTTACCCTTTTTTATTGAGGCTTGGAGGTTGTGACATTAGCTTGGAGCATGATCACTTGTCAGAGCATTGATGATGGGGGCAGCACAATGGGGCTGGCCTTCATGTGATTTGTCAGAGCTGCAGGTTGTGTCCTGTCAGAGTAGATGGCTGCAGCTGGTTGGTGGGTGTTGCTTAACTTGAATAGTTATCGCAGGCGTAGCCGATCGTTACGGTGCTTTCCAGACGTGTCCCCATGCCACCTTTTTGATGTCCTGTGTGGATAGTGATGGGCAATAAAGTCAGGTGGGCCTCAAAGTGTAGCTGCTGAGGTAGAAGATGAAATGAAATTTGGAGTTGAAGCTGGCTCTGTCTCTCGTGGAGTATTGATTATAGAGTACGTGTATGGCACTGTTCATGCCCTTAGATTAGCTCAAGAGAAGGCCGTAGGTAAACATTTGCATGCACTATTCATGGCCGAGGGGAAGAGACCGAGCACTGTTCATGGCCAAGGGAAAGAGGTCGAGCACTGTTCATGGCCAAGGGGAAGAGGCCAAGCACTGTTCATGGCCGAGCACTATTCATGACCGAGCACTATTTATGACCGAGCACTGTTCATGGCCGAGGGGAAGAGGCCGAGCACTGTTCATGGCCGAGGGAAAGAGGCCGAGCACTATTCATGGCCGAGGGGAAAAGGCCGAGGGCCGACTCCAGAAATGACTGATCTGACCCCGGTGAGATTACCATTGCTCATGGGGCTCATGTTGGGAATTGTATCCTAAAGCCAATCATTTGATGATTGTGTTAATATAAACTACATATAAATTGATATATTAATAAAAGTTATTTGGCAGTTTATTCATTACAAGAACATCTTCTTAAAACTCCTAATAGTAATGAAGTCCTCAGGATCTTCCTTCACGATAAAGGAGGATTTATCTTTGAAGGTCCTTAGAAGAGTTCGCGACCAAATGATATACTATGACAGGGCCATAGTACTATCAATTATAGGATGTTGTATATCATATTTGTTGGTTGTCCTCTTAACCAAGGAGTGTAGAGACACTGGTATGATATACAGGTGAAAGTGTAGGAGTACATTTTACCGAATGTGACTCATTTCTGGATACTCTGCTGTCAAGAGTTAATCTGAGAAGATATAGGTATAAGTATCCTTCAGACCTGAAGATCACAACCAGTGACTTGCAAACAACTCATTGTACTTAGGTGCCAGACCACCTGGATTTTTAATCTAGTTACGAAAGGTTACTGGGTGCAGTCAAGTACTTATGGTAGTAGTTGTGGATCAAGATGAAATTTGACCTATCCCATTAAAAGGAGAAATGCTTGTGTTTCAATTTAGCAAGACCTTGGCCAAGGCACTTCATGTGAAGGTCACATGATCACTAAAGTTGAAATCACTTTATGATTTGCTGTTTAGAGTTGACAGGCTCTTAAGCCATCCTTAGCATTTGTGGTCAAAAGAATGATTATACGGTAACTATTTCTTAGGATTCTTGGAGTTTTCTCGGCAACTCTTCGACCTATCCGGACGTCGGGTTCCATTGCTAGATGGGCACATCAATTAGTATAGAAAGTTGTTCCTATGCTACCGGCTTAGGTTCGAACCTAGAGAGTCACATGCATAGAAGTTTCCTAGGATGATCTATTTGCTGATCAACGATTGAGAATCGTATATGATTTAATTAATCAATTTGATTGATTGAATTATCTCAATTGGGTTAAGTATAATTGAATAAGATTCAATTTGGTTTAAGTCTATTAGAAGGACTAATCAATTTCAAATATTGATTTGAAATTAGACTTGATTTGGATTTAAATAGATTCAGGACTAGATAAATTTAATTTGGGCTAGGACTATGATCTATGTAGGTTCAGTCCAATAAATTCAAATTAGCTTAAACCAAAACCCGAACCCAAATGCCTCGCATAAAGATCTCACATGATGAGATAACTTGATTAAATTCTCACGTAGAATTTAATATATTAATTTTCTCCAAACCATTTCGTTGGAATTCTAAGTGTTAGAATTCATGTGAAATTAATATGCTTCTTTGAGCTAACCAACGATGGAATTCTAAGTGTTAGAATTCACATCTCTTTAGTTTTTACCAAACGTGTCGGAATTAACAAAACACTAGAATTCTAAGTGTTAGAATTCACAGGTTTCACCGAACGTCGAATTAACCAAACGTTGCGTCTCTTTGGTTTTCACCGATCGTCGAAATTAACCAAACGCTGCATCTCTTTGGTTTTCACCAAACGACGGAATTCTAAGTGTTAGAATTCAATGGGCTAGCTAAAATGAGACTATAAATTAGAGGACATCCCTCACCAGATTACAACAACGAAATATTATGGATTGAATTTCTAAAGAGTTGAATAGAAAATCCTGGTGTGATTCTGGTGTCAGCGAAAGTTTGATGGATCTTGGAAGAAGATTCAAGTGGGAGGATTCAAGATCAACAAATTTATTTTTCCGCGAGCTAGCACTCCGGGAATCCGATCATTTGGGGCTTCGCGTGGACGATACTAGAGGCCGGACGATTGAACGGCTGCAGAGCATAAAAGGATTTACCAATTGCCCTTAAGGTAAGTGATATGATCCCTAGATCTTAAGGCATGCTTCAAGATAAGAAGTATGACTTCTTACCTTGAAGATTAAGATATGATCTTGATGATTTTATTTATATGCATATTTTAGATCAAACGATCCTATATATAAGGCAAAGATATGATCTTGATGCATGTTAGATAGATTAATATGTAATCTTTAAATTCCGCATTGATAATTGTTATCGAATTATTAAATATACATACCTCGAAGTTTATTTCTCCCTACAGCTCATTGGCCCCACCAGTTGCCCCCCACACTCCTGAGTTTGTGCGACCGCATGCCCTGCATCTGCCAAGCGAAAGGAGTGTAGGAATTGTAATATCTTTCTTTCGTACTTGTCTCTGCACGCCAGCTTTGTATAGTTTCCATCTGCCTTGTGTGGACTTGTGACCATGTCTGCATGCTCCCTTGTACTTTTATCTGCTCAAATACTTTAAGTAGTGTTAGAGGTAAATTGATTACCTTAGACTGGCTGGGAGCAGCCAGTAATCCTCTCCTAATGTAGGGTCTGAAAGCGGATGCCCGTCAACTGTGAGTTCAAGAGTTAGTTTCTCCTGACTTTGAGTTGACTTTAGGTCTTCTACTTTTGTCATGAAATTTAGAGATGGGTGCCCGTCAACTGTGAGCCAGAGAGTTGGCCTCTTCCTACTATGAGTTGACTTGGGGCTTCTTCTTGAATGGCTGAAAGTGACCAGCAATATGTTACAAGTGTATATTTTAAACAAAGGTCTTACATGGTTGGCCATTGGCCACTGAGACAGAGTTGAAGCCGCTGAGGCTGAAATGAAGCCGTTGAGACTGTGATGATGCCGTTGAGGCTGTGATGAAGCCACTAAGGCAAAGTTGAGGCCATTGAGAGCCTTTTGAACCCCAGAGGGTGATCCGAGAGTCGCTAGGATGGGACTATGCTCGAAAGCTTTTAACCCCGGAGGGTGACCTGAGGGTGCTTGGACAGGCTCAAGTGCCTTTTGAACCCCGAAGGGTGATCCGAGAGTCGCTATGATGGAACCATGCTCGAAAGCCTTTAACCTTGAAGGATGACCTAAGGGTGCTTGGATTAGGCTCAGGTGCCTTTTGAACCCCGAAGGGTGACCCAAGAGTCGCTATGATGGGACCATGCTCGGAAGCCTTTAACCCCGATGGGTGACCTGAGGATGCTTGGACCAGGCTCAAGTGCCTTTTGAACCTTGAAGGGTGACCTGAGAGTTGAGAGTCGTCAGGTACCTTTTAACCCTGGAAGGTAACTTGAGGGTGCTTGGACCAAGCTTAGGTGCCTTTTAAATCCCGAAGGGTAACCTGAGAGTCGCTGTGATGGGACCATGCTTGGGGGCCTTTAATCTCGGAAGGTGACCTAAGGGTGCTTGGACTAGGCTCAGGTGCCTTTTGAATCCCGAAGGGTGACTCGAGAGTCGCTGTGATGGGACCATGCTCGAGAGCCTTAACCCTGAAAGATGACCTGAGGATTCTTGGAACAGGCTAGGTGCCTTTTAACCCTGAAGGATGACCTGAGAGTTGAGAGTCATCAGGTGCCTTTTTCTTTTGATGTGAAGTCTGGGAATGGCTGCTCGGTTGGCCGTTGGCCGCGAGACAGAGTTGAAGCCGCCGAGGCTGGGATGAAGCCATTAAGACTGACAATGTCATTAATGTAGGGAGAAATAATCTCTGAAGCATTCATATTTTAAAATTTGATAACAATTATCAATGCGAAATTTTAAAGATTAAATATTAATCTATCTAACATGCATCAAGATCATATCTTTGCCTTATATATAGGATCGTTTGATCTAAAATATGCATATAAATAAAATCATCAAGATCATACCTTGATCCTCAAGGAAAGAAGTCGTACTTCTTTCCTTGAATCATGCCTTAAGATTTAGGGATCATATCACTTACTTTAAGGGCAGTTGGTAAATCCTTTTGTGCTCTGCAGCCATTTAATCGTCAAGCCTCTAGTATCGTCCACGTGAAGCCCCAAATGATCGGATTCCTGGGAGTGCTAGCTTGCAAAAAAATAACTTTCCTGATCTTGAATCCTCCACTTGAATCTTCCTCCAAGATCCACCAAACTTTTGCTAATACCAGAATCATCAGGATTTTCTATTCTAACTCTTTAGAATTTTAATCCACGACATATCGTGTTGTTGTTCTTATCTGGTGAGGGATGTCCTCTATTTATAGTCTCATTTTAGCCAGCTATTGAATTCTAACATTTAGAATTTTGTCGTTCGGTAAAAAGCAAAGAGACGCCGAACCAAAGAGATGCGGTGTTTGGTTAATTCTAACGTTCGGTGAAAACCAAAGAGACGCGGCATTTATTAATTTGGCGTTCGGTGAGAACCAAAGAGATGTAAATTCTAACACTTAGAATTTCATCGCCTGGTTGATTCAAAGAGGCACATTTATTCATATAAATTCTAACACTTTAGAATTCCAATGGAATCGTTTGGAGAAGATTAATGCTACATATTAAATTATATATGTGAATTTAATCTCTTAGACTTTAGTTATCTCATTATATGAGATACTTATGCGAGAGGTTTGGATTTAGGTTTTGGTTTAAGTTGATATGAATTTATTGGACTTAACCTACATAGATCATGGTCCTAGCCCAAATTAAATTTGGCTAGTCCTAAATTTATTTAAATTCAAATCAAGTCTAATTTCAAATCAATATTTAAAATTGACTAGTCCTTCTAATAGACTTAAACCAAATTGAATCTTATTCACTTGAACTTAACCCAATTGAGATAATTTAATCAATCAAATTGATTAATTAAATCATGTACGATTCTCAATCATTGATCAGCAAATAGACCATCCTAGGAAACTTCGATGCGTGTGACTCTCTAGGTTCGAACCTAAGCCGGTAGCATAGAAACAACTTTCTATACTAATCGATGTGCCCATCTAGTAATGAAACCCGATGTCCAGATAGGTCGAAGAGTTGCCGAGCAAACTCCAAGAACCCTAAGAAACAGTTACCGTATAATTCATCCTTTTGACCACAAATGCTAAGGATGGCTTAAGAGCTGTCAAATCTAAATAGCAAATCCATAAAGTGATTTCAATTTTAGTGATCATGTGACTTTCACATGAAGTGCCTTGGCCAAGGTCTTGCTAAATTGAAACACAAGCATTTCTCCTTTTAACGGAATAGGTCAAATTTCATCTTGATCCACAACTGACTACTACAAGTACTTGACTGCATCCAGTAACCTTTCGTAATAGGATTAGAAATCCAGGTGGTCCGGCACCTAGTACAATGAGTTTCTTGCAAGTCACCGGTTGTGATCTTCAGGTCTGAAGGATACTTATACCTATATCTTCTCGGATTAACTCTTGACAATAGAGTATCCGAAATGAGTCACATTCGGTGAAATATACTCCTACACTTTCACTGTATGTCATACTAGTGTCTCTACACTCCTTGGTTAAGAGGACAACCAACAAATATGATATACAACATCCTATAATTGATAGTACTATGGCCCTTTCATATTATATCATTTTTTCGCGAAACTCTTTTGAGGATCTTAATAGATAAATCCTCCTTTATCGTGAAGGAAGATCCTGAGGGCTTCATTACTATTAGGAATTTTAAGAAGATGTTCTGGCAATGAATAAACTGCCAAATAACTTGTATTAATATATCAATTTATATGTAATTTACATTAGCACAATCATCAAATGATTGGCTTTAGGATACAATTCCCAGCAAACTCCCACTTAGCCTAAAGCCACTCATTACAGTATCTAATACCCATCTTCAATTTATAGTCTTCAAACTCCTTGTGTTGAGTGCTTTAGTAAATGGGTCACCTAGGTTTTCCTTTCCATCAATCTTCTGAAGATTTATGTCACCTCGTTCTACAATCTCTCGAATGAGATGAAACCGACGCAGTATGTGCTTGGTGCGCTGATGTGCTCGTGGTTCCTTTGCTTGAGCTATGGCACCAGTGCTGTCACTGTATAACAGGACTGGTTCATCTATGAAAGGTATCACTCCAAGCTCGGAGATGAACTTTCGCAGCCACACAGCTTCTTTCGCAGCATCTGATGCAGCGATGTACTCTGCCTCACATCAAATCTGCCACTGTATGTTGCTTGGAACTTTTCCAGCAAACAGCTCCACCATTTAGGATAAACACGAAACCCGATACACTTTTGCTATCATCATGATCTGATTGAAAACTGGAATCAGTATATCCAACAAGTTTTAAATTAGACTCTCCATAGACTAACCACTGGTCCTTAGTATTTCTTAAATACTTAAGGATTGTCTTAACAACTTGCCAGTATTTTTCTCCTGGATCATATTGGTATCTACTCACTACTCCTAATGAGTATGCCACATCTGGTCTTGTACATATCATGGTGTATATAATCGATCCTACTGCCGAAGCATATGGAATTCGACTCATACGTTCTCTTTCATTAGGAGTTGTCGGACAATCCTTCTTAGAAAGATGAATTCCATGGCCTATCGGAAGATAACCTTTCTTGGAATTCTCCATGCTAAACCTCTTTAGTACTATGTCAATGTACGTAGATTGGGATAAACCTAGCATCCTCTTAGATCTATCTCTATAGATCTTCATCCCTAGGATGTATGATGCTTCTCCAGATCTTTCATGGAGAATTGTGATGATAACTATGTCTTTATTCCTTGTAATGCAGGGATATCATTCCCGATTAAGAGAATATCATCCATATAATACAAGAAATACAATAACAGAATCGTTAGCCCATTTATAAATGCAAGGTTCTTCTTTATTCTTAATAAAGCCATAAGATTTGATCACTTTATCAAATCGTATGTTCCAACTCCTTGATGCTTGCTTAAGTCCATAAATAGACTTCTGTAGCCTACACACTTTAGACTCGTCTTCAGATATAAAACCTTCAGGCTGTATCATATACACATGTTCTTCTAAATCACCATTTAGAAAAGCGGTTTTAACATCCATCTGCCAAATCTCATAATCGAAGTGTGCTGCTATAGCTAGCATAATCCGAATGGATTTCAGCATTGCCACAGGAGAAAACGTTTCGTCATAGTCAATACCATAACGTTGATGATACCCCTTGGCAACCAGACGTGCTTTATAGGTCTCTACCTTTCCGTCTGCGCCTCTTTTCCTCTTGAAAACCCATTTACACTTATGGGTTTTATCCCTTCGGATGGGTCAACTAATGTCCATACATTATTGTCCTTCATGGAATCAAGTTCGGATTTCATGGCATCAAGCCATTTATTAGAGTCAGTCCTTTGCATAGCATCCATATAGGTGATCGGATCCTCGTTGTTCTCATCGAGTTCAACAGGATCATCGTTCTGGACCAAGAAACCCAAGTATCTGTCCGGTTGATGTGGTACTCTACAGATCCCCTTAATGGTGCATCTAAAATGGGTTTTGAGTTTGATCTAATCAACTCAGATTCTAGGGGTTCACTGGTTTATGTTGTTCCTTCTACTTGATGAACTTTCTCAAGTTCAACATTAGAACTATTTGTTCCTTCACTAAGGAACTCCTTTTCAAGAAAAACTGCTCTATTACTAATGAACAACTTTTGTTCTTTAGTATTGTAGAAGTAATATCCTTTTGTTTCTTTCGGATAGCCGATGAAAAAATATTTTTCAGATTTGGGTTCAAGTTTGTCTGATTTTGCACGTTTCACATAAGTCGGACACCCCTAGACTCTCAAATAGGTGATAATCGGTTTATGTCCATACCACATCTCATGTGGAGTTTTAAAAACAGACTTACTTGGAACCTTATTGAGAATATGACAAGCTAATTCTAATGCATATCCCCAAAATGATATTGGCAAGCTTGCAAAACCCATCATGGACCGAACCATGTCTAACAAAGTTTGATTCCTTCTTTCCGACATACCGTTATGCTGCGCTGTTTCTGGAGGAGTCCATTGGGAGAGAATCTCATTCTCCCTTAAATATGTCACAAAGTCATTTGAAAGGTATTCGCCTCCTCGATCTGATCGAAGGGTCTTAATACATTTTTCTGTTTATTTTTCTACTTCTTTATGATATAGTTTGAACATTTTAAATGACTCAGATTTATGTCTCATAAGATAAACATAACCGAACCTAGAAAGGTCATCTGTAAAAGTAATGAAGTAGTAATATCCACCTTTGGCACAAGTGCTCATTGGTCCATATACATCAGTATGTACTAGACCAATAGCTCTTTGGCTCTTTCACCTTTTCTAGTAAAAGATGACTTGGTCATTTTACCAAGAAGACAGAATTCACAGGTAGTTAATGATTCATAATCATCAACTCGAAGGATGCCCTCCTGAGTTAACATGTTCAATCTGTTCTTGTTGATACTACCTAGCCGATGGTGCCAAAGATAAATATTGGTGACATCATTTATTCTAGGGTGCTTACTTGATTTGTACACTACATTCACAGGCTGTGACAATATATAAATGCCATTAGATAAATGCCCAGTCATTACAGTGACTCCATTCATAATGATATTCAAAGTAACATCCTTTATTGAAATTTCATAATGACTTTTGGCCATAAGGCCTACAGAAATTACGTTCAACAAGAACGTTGGGCAAAAATGACAATCATTTAATACAATGACATTTCTATTGAAAACTATTTCAAGAACTCCTAATGCCAGAACTGGAACTAATCTTCCATCGCCGACATTGAGGAATCTTTCATTGTCTTCAAATCTTCTAGTGACCTGTAGTCTCTGCAATGAATTGCAAATGTTAAAAGGACTCCCGGTATCCAATACCTAGGTCTGATTATTATATACAGAAAAATTACAAGGTGTTATCATATAAATACCTTATTGAGCAACATCTTGCCCCTTTTTCTTCTTTGGACTGTTTGGATCAAATATGGCAATGTAAAGAGAACAGTTCCTCTTCCAGTGCCCTTGCATCTTGCAATGAAAGCATTTAGCTTGACTTTTGTCAACTTTCTTCTTCTGCATCTGACCCTTTATAGATGTCCTAACATGTTGCACCTTTTTCTTATTCTTTTTCTTCTTTCCTTTTCCAAAGGGTTGACGCCCTACCTTAGATCCTTCAACCATATTAACCAAACCCTTAGAGAGCTGGTTGTCCTTCTCAAAGTTCTGTAACAACTCCAACAAACCGTGGTAGTTGACTGCAGGCTTTGTCATTCGAAAATGAGTAAGGAAAGGTTGGAAGGATGGAGGCAAGAATTCAGGATCGCATCTTTTCCCAACTGCTCATGTAGGGGAAAGCCGGCTTGCTTAGGAGTTCTATCTTCTCAATCATGTACAATACATGATCAGTGACAGGAGATCCATCCCTCATTCGAGCATTAAAAATAGCACAACTAGTCTTGTGCCTTTCAACATCGTCGGGTGTGTCGAAAGATTCATTCAACGCTTGAATGATTTCTTCCGGTTGAGCATTCTCGAACAGGCGACCGAATTCATCGTTCATTGCTGCTAGCCTGATGCAACGCATGCTATTCTATTACTGAGCCACTTCTGATAAGTGTCTTTCTCAGAACTTTGGGTGTTTGCATCATGTATCTTTGGTGCAGGATTATTCAGAATATATAGAATCCTCTCATGCTCAAGGACGATCTTAAGTTTTCTAAACCAGCTATTGAAATTTAAACCATTCAACTTGTCACTATCCAATAGGGACCTTACTGATAAATTAGTGGCCATTTTCTGCATAAGGAAAAACTGAAGTTTAGTAATATATAAATTAATTCAGTCTAAAGACTTTGACTTTAGTCTAAAGATTCTTCTACTATTTTGTTCAAATTGGCAGCCTCTACACCCCAATTCGAAGAATTGTTCTTAATTCTTTAGTGGGCACTAAGATCTACATAGACTACATATAGGCCCAAGTAAAGCTTGGCCAACCCATATGCATTTAAGAGTAGGTTCAAAACCAATTATTTTCCAAAACAATTCTTAGAGTTCAGTTTTGCCCCATGTTCCTCTTCAGCAGGCATGGAGTGCCTCCACTGAAAGTTCTGGTTATGTCCAACCATTAAATGATATAATCAGTGTAACCTATCAATAGACAACCAAGCCCGAGTGAAGCTCGGCCCACATGACTGTCTATTTAATAGTTACGCTGACTTATCATATAATGAATGATAATTCCGATGGTTGATAAGCACCAGGCATGGAGTGCCTCCAATGATTATCAAGACATTGGACTCATTATCACCCACCTTAATGGGAGGCTATGATCTAGTTATCATATAACTATTTATTTTAAGGACCTAATAATTTTAGAGGATTTAATAATCTAAAGATAAATTGACTAATCAAGTTCTCCCACTGAATCTATGAAGTCAGTAGAATGAAACAAGATTAAGTCAGGTTAAGTGGCACCTAAATCAGTCAGACTAATTTCCTTACAGGCATGGGTCAGTCCGAATCAGGTAAATGATCTAAATCATAAATGGTTCACATATTGACCAGGTAAGTGAGATCGATGGGAGGGATATGCCATTAACTCGTTAAAGATGCATCAATACGAGTAGCTCCCAATTAAAAACCATTCGATCGTTGATCCTAGAGCAACTTGCCAACTCACCTTGACATCATATGGTTAACCAATTTTGATTTGACCATCTAAGAGATTCATACTCAACCACGGAGACTAATTAATGGGGCACGAAAAAAAAAAATTGGTGGAATGAGGGGATGGTGATGTGTTCTAAGTGATTACCACCCTTAATGAACATTTGAGCCCAAGCTATGGCTGAATTCATGCATGGGAGAAATGAAGAACATCAAACCGGAAGCAGAAATCTAAACACCCTTGTGCAAGCTTCTTTCAAAGAAATAAAAAGATTAGGATCTAAAGGTATGGAAACCTTCAAACTAAGTTAAGCCACCTTTAAAACTTCATATCTAAAGGACCAAGAGGTTTTTTTTTTTTTTCAACAATGAAGTAAGATCTTAAAGTGGAAGGGATGCACTCAACACTCAAAGAATTGAGGGTTGGTTGACAAGATCTGCACTCCTTACTTAAGAACTCACCTTGGCACTTGATCCTTGACGTGGAGCCATCATCCTCAACTCTAACATCCTCAAGAGAACCTGCAAGTGATCAGAAGTAAGACCGTGGAGGCAAAGGAATTGAAGGAAATAAAAAAAATCGAACAAGGAAAGGAAGGATTTGAAAAATTTTGCTGAGACTTGGGTAGCACTTGTCCTTCCTGAAACTATTATGAAACCTTGGTAGAATGGTTTAGAGTAGCAAATTGGGCCTCTCACCCTCTCCCTCAAGGAGTGACCTAGATCTAAGACTAGGGAAACACGAGCCTCAACTCAAACTAAGAGCATCTCACCCTCTTCATACTCAAAGATGAACAAGGCACTTGGCAAAAGAAATCAAATAAACTTGATTTTATTTCTCAAACTTCATATCTACAAAAGGGAAAGCTTGGCCTATTTATAGGCCAAAGGACTTCCAAAATTTCAGCCCAAAAAACTAAAAGATCATAACAATCTAAGGATAGTTATGATATAGCTAGCTAATTACAATCAATCCCTAACAAATTTGGTTGCACCAGCTTCCATGTGGCACCTCCTTAGTTTGCCATGTGTCATCATCAGATACCTCCATGTGTCCTCCAAGATTTGACTTCTAAGTTGCCATGTGTCATCATCAGATACCTCCATGTGTCCTCCAAGATTTGACTTCCAAAGAGAAGACTTGATGTCTTGATAGCAGTGTTGACTCAAGGCAGGAAGTGTCGATACTTTGAGACTTGGCAGAAGTTGAAATTTTGCAGCATGAGTTGCCACTTGAGAAATTGAAACTCTTGGCTCGAGTAAGTGGAACCTGCGGAAAGTAGATTAACTACAAAACCAAAGAGTGTCAGTCTGCAACCTTTTCTTCTTGCTGATGTCCCCATCAATTCTTCCGGGTGAAAAAAACTCGGCCCTGACGAGTATGGATCATTTTGGCTTTGGTAATATTCAAGCAGAT
Source organism: Calamus simplicifolius (assembly GCA_900491605.1). Lineage (NCBI taxonomy): Eukaryota > Viridiplantae > Streptophyta > Magnoliopsida > Arecales > Arecaceae > Calamus > Calamus simplicifolius. The sequence continues at coordinate 710,479 of UESW01004422.1, forward strand.
CTGGATCGATCCTTTGCAGTTCTTCTTGAGTGATCCATGAGTCTTCAGAATCAGGTCTACCTTGCCAATGGACCAAGTAGCGTTGATAGTCTTTATTTCGGGTAGTGACAATCTTGTCATCTAATATCCGTTCAATTCTTTCTCGCTTTGTGGCTGGTGGACACTCTGGGATTGGTTCACTCTCAAAGGATGGATCAGGTCCTAAAAACTCACTGGGATTCATTGTTGGTTCCTTGTATTCTACCAGATCTAAAATATTAAAGGTGGAACTAATACCAAAGTCAGAAGGTAGGTCCAGTATATAAGCATTAGGTCCAATTCTTTTTATTATTTTGAAAGGACCTGCACCACGGGCGTGTAGTTTCTTCATAGTTCCCTTTGGAAACTGTTCAGGTCTGAGCCTTATCATGACAAAGTCTCCTACATGAAATTCTTTTGCTCTTCTATGGGAATTAGCCATATGCTTGTAACTCTCATTGCTTATATGGATTTTCTCGCTAATTTCTTTGTGTAAATCCCTAATGTGTTGTGCATATGACTCAGCAGACTCTGATGTTCGTACATGCATGGGCAATGGAATGAGGTCTATTGGCTTTCTTGGTTTGTACCCATGAATAATCTCAAAGGACTTTTTCCAGTGGATCTGTTAACTGAACTATTATAGGCAAACTCTATACGTGGCAGTAAAAGGTCCCAATTTCCAGTATGTTTTCCCACTAAACATCTCAACATATTTCAAGACTTTTATTTACAACTTCTGTTTGACCATCAGTTTGGGGGTGATAAGTGGTAGAAAAGTTTAACTTGGTTCCTAGCAGGTGCCATAGGGTTTTCCAAAAGTAACCGGTGAACTTAACATCCCTATCAGACACGATGGTTTTAGGTAACCCATGTAATCTAACCACTTCATCTAGAAATAACTTGGCCACTTTTGATGCATCGAAGGTCTGGGAACAAGGCAGAAAATGTGCATTTTAGAAAATCTATCGACTACCACAAAGATGGAATCGTGTCTCCTTAAGGTCTTTGGTAGTCCCAACACAAAGTCCATACTGATGTCTTGCCAAGGTCGATCAGGGACGGGTAAAGGGGTGTATAGTCCAGTGTTTTGTTTTTGCATTTTAGCAACAGCACATGTCCTACACTGGGCTACGACTTGGGCAACATTTCGTTTTAAGCTGGGCCAAAAGAATTGTTCCTCCAAAGCTAGAATAGTTTTATTCCTTCCGAAATGGCCCGCTAAACCTCGGCATGGATTTCCCAAATCAAGAATTCCCTAATTGAGGTTCGGGGAATACACAACTTATCTCCTTTAAAAAGGAACCCATCATGAAGAGTAAAGTCTTTGTATTCTCTAGAAGGCCTTAGACTGACAGATTCAAAAATCTCACTAAAGTCAGGGCAACTTTTATACTCTTCCTTCAACTTATCAAATCCTGTGACTTCAGTACTTACGGACGTCAAGAGCATAGAACGTCGACTTAAAGCATCGGCAACCTTATTGTCAGAACCAGCACGGTGTTTTAGAACAAAGGTGTAAGCTTGGATGTACTCTACCCATTTTCCATGCCTAGGGTTTAACTTCTTTTGGGAGCTAAGGAATCGGAGGGCTTCATGATTGGAAAATAGAACAAACTCCTGCGGTAACAAGTAATGTCTCCAATATTTCAAAGCCTGAACTACCGCATATAACTCATTGTCATAGGTGGAATATCTCAACTTTGCGCCATTTAGTTTCTCGCTAAAAAAAGCTACCGGATGGTTCTCTTGACTTAAAACTCCACCAATTCCAATCCCAGAGGCATCACAAGCAACCTCAAAAACTTTAGAGAAGTCAGGCAACCTTAAGATTGGTGCTTGTGTCATTCTTCCTTTAATCTCAAGGAAGGCTTTATTGGCTTGTTTGGTCCATTCAAAATTTTCTTTCTTAAGACAATCATTGATTGGAGCAACAATGGTGCTAAACCATTGGATGAATCTCCTATAGAAGGTGGCAAGATCGTGGAAGCTATGGACGTCATGTATGTTCTTGGGTTCGGGCCACTTGACTATGGACTTAATTTTCTCGGGATCAGCAGAAACACCATTAGTAGTAACAATGAACCCTAGAAAGGTTACTCTGTTAGTCATGAATTCGCACTTCTTCAGATTGGCATATAGATTTTCCTTTCTAAGGGTATAACAGACTTGTCTAAGATGATCTAAATGGTCTTCCCTAGTCTTACTATAGATGAGGATGTCATCAAAATATACAACAACAAATTTTCCCATGAAAGGTCTTAAAACTTGAGTCATTATCCTCATAAATGTACTAGGGGCATTTGATAGACCAAAGGGCATAACCAACCACTCATAAAGACCATCCTTAGTTTTGAATGCAGTTTTCCACTCATCTCCAGGTTTGATCCTAACCTGGTGATAACCACTCTTAAGATCAATCTTGGAAAATATAGTGGCTCCAGTCATCATGTCAAGCATATCATCAAGGCGAGGGATAGAAAATCGATACTTGATCGTAATTTTGTTGATGGCACTATCGATGCATATTCTTCAAGTGCCATCCTTCTTCGGGGTCAGTAGGGCAGGTACTGCACAAGGACTTAAACTCTCCCTAATAAACTTTTTCTGAAGGAGATCTCCAACTTATCTTTGTAGCTCAGCGTGCTCAGTAGGATTCATTCTATAGTGAGGTAGGTTAGTCAAGGTGGCTCCTGGGACTAGATCAATTGTATGTTTAATATCCCTAAGTGGGGGCAGGTGATTGGGTAAATCTTCTGGGAATACATCCTTAAAGTCTTCTAAGATCTTTGTGACTTCTTGAGGTGGTTCCTTAGGATCTTCATTCCGACTTTCTTTAAGTGCCAAAATCCACATAGGTGATCCTTCATTGATTTCTTTCTCTATTTTCTTGACACTGATCAAATTCAGATCTTGTTTTTTCTCTTTCAAATCACTAGACCCTTTCTTGATATTGTTCTTAGGTGGGGTCGAGTTAATGATAAGCTTTTTCCCTAGACGGTTGAAAGTACAAGAATTGAATTGACCATATAAAGTTGCATCATGATCATACAACCAAAGTCTACCCAAAATGATGCTACTTATGCCCATGGGTAGTACATCGCACCAGACTTGTTCATGATAGGATTGGATTTGAATGGGAACTTGACATCTGGATTTAATGGGAATGGATGTTGAATCTATCCAAGAAACTTTGTATGGATTGGGATGGGGAACAGGGGTCAAGCTTAAATTCTTAATGGCTTTAGTGGAAATAGCATTCACATAGCGCCCATTGTCTATAATGATTTTATAAACCTTCTCCCCTATCTTAACAAATGTTTGGAGTATATTAGTTCTTCTCCAATCCTCCTTTTCCTTTGTTTGGGTCAAAATTCTAACAACACCCAAAGTCTCATCATAATCAATCTCTTCTTCCTCTTCATCATATTCATTGATCAGATTGGATTCAGCCTCATATACCTCTTTTTCAAACTCTTTAGTATCTTCAGGGTCCTCTTCAACTAGTTCTCCTATGTGTAGAGAACGGGCAGGGCATTGGTTGGCATAGTGTCCCTTCCTGTTACATTTAAAACAATGGACATTCGGGTTATTTATCTTTTGAACTACAGGGGCCTTACCCTTGTCACTCGTTTGACCGGATGGGATAGTAGGAGTGGGGTGATTTGGTCGCATTTGGTTGAACCCTGGTTTCTGAGTAGGGGTGCTAATCTTACTTAGTTCGGGTCTTCTGACTATCGGTCCCCTTTGAAACCTTTCACAATGTTTGGATATTTGATAGGCTTAGTCTAGGTCAGTGATTTCTCTTAGAAATAATTCCTTTTGAATTTCTTCACGCAAACCGGTTCTAAACCTAGACAATGTTACAGCTTCTGATTCATCAATGTTACACCTCATCACAAACTTATCAAACTTGGTAATATATTCAGACACAGTCTTATTGCCCTGGTATAATCTTTGCCACTGATCTAATAGTTTTTGGTGATAGGACATAGGGACATACTTTTCCCTAAGCTTGATTTTCATAGCTCTCAAGTGGTTATGGGCATGTCTCCTCTTTGCCTAAGCATTCGCCCGATATTCTCCCAGTATAACCTAGCCTGGCGGACTAACCTCAGTTTGGCAAACTTATACTTTCTCTCCTCGATCATCTCATACCATTCAAAATATTGATCCATTTCTCCCTCCCAATCAACATAAGCTTTAGGGTCTAGGCTTCCATCAAAGATAGGAGCCTCTAATCGAATGTTCCTCATGGCTCTTTCATCTTGATCTAAGTAATCCTGGTGAGGTCGCCTAGGGATACGATCAGGAGTAAAATCAGGCCGATGGACTCGACGGGCTTCTTCCATGAAATCAGGATCAAGTCTCCTTGGATTGTATTCAGGGATGTGCACATGATATTGGGCTCTTGGACCTTGAGGAATTGACCTAGATGATTCAGGTTCGATGGGGATCCTTTGAGGCTCTTCAAGGGTCTCAACTCTATCTTTTACTTGACCTAATTCTTTGTTGATTTGCCCTAATTGCTCAGTTACAGTGTCTAACTTTTCAGTCAGGGTCCTCATAAAGAGTTCAAGATTAGGATTCATAGGTACAAACCAAGAAAGATAGAACTTTTGACTATAAAACAAGAAGTACAAACCTAGCTTCTAGGGCTCCTAAACCTAGAAGTTCAAAATACAAGACTTGACTAGGTACTAGTTAAGGATGCAATTACCTTTGTCACTGGCCAGGTAAGAGGTGGGAATGCGAGAGGCCCCCCTTGCTTTCGCAAGGACCCAATTAAAGAACCACAAGTCCGCTTAAGGCATTTGCCATTTGTTGCCCAGATGTAGTAACCCAAGAGGAGGGTGAATTGGGTTATTTAAAAAATTTAATAGCTATGCAGATAAATGTGCTTTCAACCCTAATTTTGATTTGCAGCGGTGAAGTGGAGTGCACAGAATAATATCAACACAAAAACAAGCAATCACAAACACACAAAAATTTATAGTGGTTCGGTGCCAAACTCAGCACCTACATCCACTCCCCAAAACCTTTGGGTATTCCACTAATCGTATCACAACGATTACAACCTCTAGCCGAACCAGGCTAGCCCTCTTGTTTATACGGCACAAGGCAGCCAAAAACCCCTAGCCAAACCTAGGCTAGTCCTCTTGTTTCATGGCACAAGGAAGCCAAGAACCCCTAGCCAAACCTAGGCTAGTCCTCTTGTTTAAATGGCACAAGGAAGCCAACAAACCAGGGTTCACTAACCTTTTACAAGATAATCAGAGTATGTAAAGAAGAAGCTCCTACAAAGAGCAAATATTCAGAATATACTTTACAACTTTTTGAAGCAATAAACTCAGCAATAAATGAACTCGGTTGAAGCAGCTGAAGTCTTGAATGCTCGAAAAGCTTCAATGATTCGGACGACCTTTCGAAGCAAGGAATGAGCTTGAATACACAGCAACCACTTAACAAATATTTAATGAAGGCTCTTTACTTGGATTTTTCTCTCTTAGAAATTTCTTTTAAAAAATCGTCGTCATGGTGTGCTTCTAATCCCAGCTATTTATAATCATCTAACAAGAAAATATCCGTTAAATACAAAAGAAATAAATGAAAATAATAACGGGAAGAAAATATAACCGTTAAACATGTTTCCCTTAAGCATTGAATGCAGATCTCCATTTGAGGAAGGATGAGCACTGTAAACATTCAAAAATTAAAAGTTAACAATAGCTTGAAATAGCAATAGAGAGAGAAAGAGCTTTAGGCGGCGGTGGACTTGAAGAAAGAAGCTCCAAGTAGCTGAGAAATGAATGCCATCGTCCAAGAGTAAAGAAATAACTCCCAGCTAGCTAATCAGTTAGCTAAGCAGAGAGGTCATAACAAAAGAAGCATTCTGAGACAATATGTTAGTTAGCTCGGCAGCTAACTCGCCAGCTAACTCCAATATAAATTCAAACGGCAGCAGGATAGCTAGTTAGCTGAATATCTAACTAAAGAGTGGCCAGTTAGCTCACGAGCTAACTAGAAGCAAAAACACTCAGCCATCCGTCCAGCTTAGTTAGCTTTCCAGCTAACTGAGCAAAAAGGCAGCTAGACAACTGAATAAAGTAGCTAACTCTCCAGCTAACTAGCTAACCGGCAGTTAGCTCTCCAGTTAACTGAAATTCAAATCCATTCGGCTGCAACGTTCCCTGTGAAAAATAGTTAACTAACCAGTTAGCTCCAGGATAAAACAGTTAGCTAAGCAGTTAACTAAAATAGGCATCAGCTAGCTAGAATGAGTTACAGTTAACTAACAAGACATCCAGCCAGCTAGCTAGAATTTGAAGGTGTTCGGCCAATCTGTAACAGATTTTTAGTTAGCTGAAAGGAATTCCAGCTAGCTCACCAGTTAACTAAAATAAAGAGACGTTCGGCCAGGCACCTGAGACAAATTCTTTAGTTAGCTGAATGAGCTTCAGCTAGCTAACAAATTAACTCACCAGTTAGCTGAAATAGGAGGGCGTTCGGCCAGGCAACTGTGAGAGGAATTTTAGTTAGCTGAAAGGGCTCCAGCTAGCTAACAAACTGACTCATCAGTTAGTTGAAATAAAGGGTTGTTCGGCCATCTTACTGAGACAAGAGTTTTAGTTAGCTGAAGAAACTTCAGCTAGCTAACAGGCTAGCTAGACAGCTAGCTAAAAGGCAAGATGGTTCGGCCCATTCACTGTGAAATTTTCCCAGCTAGCTAAGAGTCGTGCCAGTTAGCTAAATGGAATAACCAGCTAGCTAACAAGTTAACTCACAAGCTAATAATCATATTCAAAGCAAAGTACTTTCTTACCAGTCAATTTTGCATGAAGATACTTACTTGCAAGGCGACCGAACTTCCCTGTATCAATCTTAGAATTGCTTAATTTGTTTTGTAATCATCAAAATCAATCTGGGGTCAACACCATTAGACCTCTAGTCTTAGACACCAGTTTCTAAGAATAATTACAAACTCAAATAGTGCTTTGTCTCCTCTTGCACTTGAACCCGACTTGTTGGTGTCCTTAATTTAGGTGCATACTTGATTTTAATTAAGGCTTAGGTCAATGCATAATGAGGATGGTTGTTGTGGGCTAAGGAAAGGTTATTAACTCCTCCCCTTATGTTATATTGAATGCCCTTAAGATGGTTTATGTATATATGGATGCACATAATTTTAGCAATTAACTAGCACAATCGACTAGACTTAGTACAATTAAGTAAAATTTAATCTAATTTTAAAATTTAGTAAATGCAAACTTAAATTGAGAAATTCAAATCTTGAAGTCTAGATTTTAGAAGCTAATTTTTAAAAAAATTTCAAAATTTAGATTAAAATTTCATTCTTGGAGGTAAAAGTGGTTAAATAAAATTTGCAGCTTCTAACTAACCTTCAACTAACCCGGTTTTGAAAATTTAAAATTTAAAGTTTTAAATTTTTAAAAATTCAAAATGAAAATTGAATTGGTTAGATCTCAGAGTGAAATCCTAGATTTTAAAATTTGAATTCAAAATTTTTTTTTTATTTTGAGGAAGTTGTTATGATAGTAGTTGCTAGAAGATTCTAGCAGCTTAACAAACTCTACTACCTATTTCAAAATTTAAATTTTAAATTTAAAAACCCCTCTAAATTTAAACTTTAAGTGGAAAATAACAGAATTTGAAGTCTAAATCTCAGATCTCAAATTAAAAAAATTTTTTTTATTTTTTTAAAATCAAATTTAATGGAGGGAACCAAAATAGTCTTTCAGAAAACAACCTAAGAACTCAAATTTTTTTATTCCAAAACTCTAAAATATATATTTTTTAATTTTAGATTTAGGAACCTAAAGTCCTAAAGTTTAGAAAATAAATTTTTATTTATTTTTTAACATTAAAAAAATTACAAAAAATTTATGAAATCTCGGACTAAAACTAGAACAGAAATTCCAGCAACTTACAAGCTTAACTTAAAGACCAAAGCTCTGATACCAAAGCTGATGGGGCATGAAAAAAAAAAATTGGTGGAATAAGGGGATGGTGATGTGTTCTAAGTAATTACCACCTTAATGAACATTTGAGCCCAAGCTATGGCTGAATTCATGCATGGGAGAAATGAAGAACATCAAACCGGAAGCAGAAATCTAAACACCCTTGTGCAAGCTTCTTTCAAAGAAATAAAAAGATTAGGATCTAAAGGTATGGAAACCTTCAAACTAAGTTAAGCCACCTTTAAAACTTCATATCTAAAGGACCAAGAGGTTTTTTTTTTTTTTTCAACAATGAAGTAAGATCTTAAAGTGGAAGGGATGCACTCAACACTCAAAGAATTGAGGGTTGGTTGACAAGATCTATACTCCTTACTTAAGAACTCACCTTGGCACTTGATCCTTGATGTGAAGCCATCATCCTCAAGAGAACCTGAAAGTGATCAGAAGTAAGACCGTGGAGGCAAAGGAATTGAAGGAAATAAAAAAATCGAACAAGGAAAGGAAGGATTTGAAAAATTTTGCTGAGACTTGGGTAGCACTTGTCCTTCCTGAAACTATTATGGGACCTTGGTAGAATGGTTTAGAGTAGCAAATTGAGCCTCTCACCCTCTCCCTCAAGGAGTGACCTAGATCTAAGACTAGGGAAACACGAGCCTCAACTCAAACTAAGAGCATCTCACCCTCTTCATATTCAAAGATGAACAAGGCACTTGGCAAAAGAAATCAAATAAACTTGATTTTATTTCTCAAACTTCATATCTACAAGAGGGAAAGCTTGGCCTATTTATAGGCCAAAGGACTTCCAGAAATTTCAGCCCAAAAAATTAAAAGATCATAACAATCTAAGGACTAGTTATGATATAGCTAACTAATTACAATCAATCCCTAACAAATTTGGTTGCACCAGCTTCCATGTGGCACCTCCTTAGTTTGCCATGTGTCATCATCAGATACCTCCATGTGTCCTCCAAGATTTGACTTCTAAGTTGCCATGTGTCATCATCAGATACCTCTATGTGTCCTCCAAGATTTGACTTCCAAAGAGAAGACTTGATGTCTTGATAGCATTGTTGACTCAAGGCAGGAAGTGTCGATACTTTGAGACTTGGCAGAAGTTGAAATTTGCAGCATGAGTTGCCACTTGAGAAATTGAAACTTTTGGCTCGAGTAAGTGGAACATGCGGAAAGTAGATTAACTACAAAACTAAAGAGTGTCAGTCTGCAACCTTTTCTTCTTGCTGATGTCCCTATCACTAATCTACTTCCATTTGGTTTAATCAAAGACATGGACATGATCAACTACAACTATTGTTTGATTTAGAGCATCCTTAACCTAATCTAATCAATTTAGATTTGATCAGATACTCTTATAGTCCATTTGATTTAAACCTTAGGGTCTAACCCTTTATGGACCTAATTTAGCTAACCCAAAAGATTAAATATATTTCATGTCATATATTTCGAATCATGCATCAGTTGCATTATTTAACTACTCATAATTCCTATATTTAGATTGTATCTAAAAAAATTATGAATAAATATTTGACATTCAAATAAGACTCTCATAAGTATTTGTATGTTTCATAACATAGACATCATGCCATCATATCTCATATCTATATTTTTATACTAAACATGCAAATATCATGCTTTTATACAACATCAATATGTATCAAATATAAAACATCTCTTGAGAGTGTGTGTAATCTGTGTTTGATGCCAAAGATCAATTTAAATTATCTTTTGACTAAACATCAAGAACCATAACATCACAGAATACCTCATTGAATGGGTAATTTGGATTTTTAATCTATCTGTGATCGAATAGACCTGTGATCCGTTTTAGCTTTGATTACACAATTAATAGGAGCATTAATTTACATGTAATATTTTAGATAAATGACGAAACCATGCTCTAATACCATTTGTAGGGAGAAATAATCTTCGAAGCATGCATATTTTAAAATTTGATAATAATTATCGATGCAAAATTTTAAAAATTAAAAATTAATCTATCTAACATGCATCAAGATCATATCTTTGCCTTATATATAGGATCGTTTGATCTAAAATATGCATATAAATAAAATCATCAAGATCATATTTTGAACCTTAAGGTAAGAAGTCGTACTTCTTGCCTTGAATCATGCCTTAATATCTAGGAATCATATCACTTACCTTAAGGGCAGTTGGTAAATTCTTTTGTGCTCTGCAGTCGTTCAATCGTTCAGCCTCTAGTATCGTCCACACGAAGCCCCGAATGATCGGATTCCTGGGAGTGCTAGCTCGCAGAAAAATAACTTTACTGATCTTGAATCTTCCCACTTGAATCTTCCTCCAAGATCCACCAAACTTTTGCTAACACTAGAATCACCAGGATTTTCTATTCTAACTCTTTGGAATTTTAATCCACGACATATCATGTGTTGTTGTTCTTATCTGGTGAGGGACGTCCTCTATTTATAGTCTTATTTTAGCCAGCCCATTGAATTCTAACATTTAGAATTCCGCTGTTCAGTAAAAAGCAAAGAGACGCCGAACCAAAGAGATGCGGTGTTTGGTTAATTTCGACGTTCGGTGAAAACCAAAGAGACGCGATGTTTTGTTAATTCTGAAGTTCGGTGAAATATACTCCTACACTTTCACCTGTGGTCCAGCACCTAAGTACAATGAGTTGCTTGCAAGTCACCGGTTGTGATCTTCAGGTTTGAAGGATACTTATACCTATATCTTCTCGAATTAACTCTTGATAGCAGAGTATTCAGAAATGAGTCACGTTCTGTGAAATGTACTCCTACATTTTCACCTATATGTCATACTAGTATCTCTACACTCCTTGGTTAAGAGGACAACCAACAAATATGATATACAACATCCTATAATTGATAGTACTATGGCCCTGTCATAGTATATCATTTGGTCACGAACTCTTCTGAGGGCCTTCAAAGATAAATCCTCCTTTATCGTGAAGGAAGATCCTGAGGGCTTCATTACTATTAGGAGTTTTAAGAAGATGTTCTTGTAATGAATAAACTGCCAAATAACTTTTATTAATATATCAATTTATATGTACTTTACATTAGCACAATCATCAAATGATTGTCTTTATGATACAATGCCCAATAGTTAAGGCTGTGATGAAGCCGTTGAGGCTAAATTGATGCCAGCATTGGTGTCAGTCTTTGTTACTGACGCTGCTGTCGGTCTTTCTGCAGTGCATTCAAGTATTAATGAAAAGAAGCTTTTCTCAAAGTGTAGTGTACTTAGCTTTTGTAGCTTTTTGGCCTTTGCGTTGTATTTGATGACGCTAGGGGTCAGCATGGAGTCGGGACAGAGAGCTTTCCCCAACTTTTCCTGGTGCTGGATCGGGGTATTTGTGGAGGCGAAAAAGACTATTCGAGAGTGGAGGAGAACCTGCATTGTTGGTCTCTTTTGGCATTAATGAAGCCCTAACATTCGAGTACAAGGAAGGCCATAATGACCCCTCCACCCAACATCCTCTCTTTGTCCTCTTGATGGCACCAAGCTTCCTTCCCTTCATATGTTAAATCTTGTTCATTTAAGTTTGCATGGCATGGCACTGGGCTGGGACTTGGACCATGTCCTCGATCCTCTTCCTGCACAGCCAGGCCAGGACCTTGCTTCTTAGAGAAAACCTAGCCGAAAAGATGTGCCATATGATGATGATAATATGGCACTTGATGCGGATGGTTTGGAGGGAGAAAAAGCGGCCATAGAGGAGTGTTGATCAGCTCCTTGTTGGCCGAAGATAGTCCCGGGATTGCTCGCTTCTTGTGGACTACGACTGCCCGAGTAGAAGAGGCTGTCATTGTAAAGTGTCTTTGAAGGAATTTATCTCCTTTTGTTGATTTGGATACATCAGCCTGCTGGTGGTCTGCCCCCCAGAAAGCAAGTTGATTGGAGTGGAGGTGCTGGCGCCCTTGCTTGGGCCTCCCCGCGACGCCGTCCGTAGGAGAGGAGGCCGTTTGGACGATGAGCGGTGGCGCTCTTGCTAGTGAGCTCTTACTTTTGAGCTTGAAGAGGATCATGCTGATGAGCTTGATGACGGTGAGCCTCTTACTGGGAAGATCTTCCGCGGGATGGATGATGGCTGGCCTGAGCAGCAACTAAATAGGGAGCGAAAGCTCTTGCTGGCTGTTGTGTAGCCATGAGATATTGCTTCTGGAGCTTTTGGATAATTGTCGTTAATGTATGGATTTGCAGAATGAGGGTGGCATGCTGTATTGCTTGAGTGGCCTGAGGTAGTGGCGATGGTGGAGTGGAGCGGTTGGCTCTGTTGCTCAGCTCGTTGAGGGTGCCCCCCAGCGTGACTGACGAAAGTTTTTCAGGCTCTTGTCATCATCATCATTTTGATCCACCACGCTAATCTAAGGGGGACGAGGATCCGCAAGCTAGCATCGTTGATGATCCGTGCTCTGCCCCCCTTCATGGTGCACCAATCTATTGACACCAAATCACCGTCCTCAAATTTCTGCGAGCATCCGGTCGCCTCCTTTAGCAAGCCCGGGATACTCCAGCGAGCTTCTCTCGGTCGGGAGCCTGCAAAAAGTCCTGGGGACCGAAGATTCTGGCGGGGACCCTTCGATGCTCAAGTCAGTGCTCTGGGCAACAGCCGTAAGCTTGAGAAAGCTTGAAAGAGAAAGAGAGGCTTATAGATATCTGTGAGCAAGAATGAGCATTTAGGAGTATTGTGTGTTAAGTTATCTGGTCGGAGGTCCCTCTTACCCTTTTTTATTGAGGCTTGGAGGTTGTGAGACTAGCATGGAGCATGATCACTTGTCAGAGCATTGATGATGGGGGTAGCATAGTGGGGCTAGCCTCGATGTGATTTGTCAGAGCTACAGGTTGTGTCCCATCAGAGTAGATGGCTGCAGTTGGTTGGTAGGTGTTGCTTAACTTGGACGGTTGTCGCAGGCATGGCTGACAGTTATGGCGCTTGCTAGATGTGTCCCCCACACCACTCTTTTGATGTCCTATGTGGATAGTAATGGGCGATAAAGTCAGACATGTGGGCCTCAAAGTGTAGCCACTGAGGCAGAAGATGAAATTTGGTGTTGAAGCTAGCTCTGTCCCTCGTGAAGTATTGATTATAGAGTACGTGCATGACATTATTCATGCCTTTGGATGAGCTCCAGAGAAGGCCGTGGGTGAACATTTGCATGACACTGTTCATAGCTGAGCACTATTCATGGCCGAAGGGAAGAGGCCGAGCACTGTTCATGACTGAGGGGAAAAGGCCGAGGGTTGACTTCAGAAACAACTGGTCTGACCCTGATGAGATTACCGTTGCCCATGGAGCTCATTAGACCCATCAAATGCAATTTCATATAGAAAATGACTTACAATTAGTCCTCTAAATAAGAAAGAGGCACAAGTGAAACAAAGAAGTTGATAAATAAAACAATAGTTGTATATAAAATAAATCAATTGTGAAAGATGAATTGAATGATTTACTTGGTTAAAATATAGTTGTATATAAAATAAATAATTCTTTTCAAATTTTTATAAATTAAATAGGGTGGCTAAAATAATGAAATTAAGGTAAAATTTAAATATTTAAATTAAATCATTATCTAATTCATTCCCTTGGTCCAAACTTTCTAAATTAATTTTGAGTTAAGATTTTTAGCTCAAAGGAAAGAAAATCCAAAAACAAATTGTTTACAAGCGAATAAATGGTAATCATTTATTACTTAGATTATATTATACAACTTTTGCTATTGAAGGTAAGAGTTGAATATATAAATTAAATCATGACGTCTCTTCCTTTTCATCCAAATTCATGAATCCAAAATAACTTGTAGCTTAAATTTATGAATCTAAAAAATTAAAACTTTATCAAAATATAAATTTTATAATTTCATGAATAATTTTGTAAAAATGTATTAAATTATCAAACGGCAATTATATAAAATCATAACTTGTTGTCCTTCTTAAGAACAAAAAAAAAATTGCTAAATAATTTAAAAATCTTGTAATCCTATGATGCATTCGAAAGCAATCTTGAAAATAAAGAAAAGGTCTCGGGCTATTATTGTCATTTTAGTAAAATAACGGTATACTAAACTTAAAAAAAAATATTCTCCATACAATAATAAATATTATTTTAAAAACAATTAAAATATTGTTGAAAAAAAACCCGAAGAACCGTACACGATTTGGGGACCGGAGCCCGCCAACATCCAACTCCAAGAGATCTACTGCTTTAAAGGCCCAGCCCCACCCTTCTCCGTTAAAAGCCAACCCGTTCCCCTCCTCGACGAGCGGCGAAGAAGAGAGCACGAAGCAGAGAGAGCGAGCGCTCGATCCAACCGCAGGGCTTCCGAGTTGGGCCACCACGGCTAGCCTTGACGCCGGCCGGTGGGCAACCCACCGCCGCCCCAGCCCCCGCCGCCGCCGCCCGCAAGTGGAGCGGCTCCGGGCAGCCGGCGAGGCCCTCCGCCCCCACCTGGACAAGAAGCGCAGCCACGCCCCGCACGGAGGCCGCGGCGCCCTTCCGTCTGCCGGCGGAAGCCCCTCGGACCTCCTCTTCCTCGCCGGCGGCGGTCCTCTGTCTGCCCCCCTCCTCTTTCCCCTCCCTTAGTTGACCAATTCCCTTCTCTGTTCCCTTATTTACGTATCTATAGAGCTATATAGAGATGCTGACCATCAAGAGGGTCCCCACCGTGCTCTCCAACTACCAGGAGGACTCCGCCGAGCCCCGCGGCTGCGGCCGGAATTGCCTCGGCAAGTGCTGCTTGCCCTGTAAATATCCTGAGCCCCTCCTAATCAACGAAATCCATTCATCAAAATCACTTTTTTTTAAACCTGATTTTTGAGTATTTTTTGGCATTCTAATTGATGTTATGTTTTAAATTTCATTGTTTGGGATCGCTGGCAGTCTCAAAACTTCCCCTTTATACGTTCAAGAGCAGCGGAAAGCCGCCGGTTTCTCCCTCCGGCGCCACCGAGGAGCCACCGGCCGACTTTTTCCTTAACTCCCTTTTGCTCGGACAGGTATTCGTCGAATAGGAACCCTCAAGATTTGATCTTTTTGATGTTTTTGATCCTTGTTATGTGTTTTGTTGATGTAACTGCTGTTTTTTTTGTTGATCGTTTGGGGGGTTTGTAGTGGGAGGATCGGATGAGTCGGGGGTTGTTCCGGTACGATGTGACGGCCTGTGAAACCAAGGTGATCCCTGGGGAGCAGGGGTTCATTGCCCAGCTAAACGAGGGCCGCCACCTCAAGAAACGGCCCACCGAGTTCCGGGTCGACCGCGTCCTCCAGCCATTCGATCCTGCCAAGTTTAACTTCACCAAGGTTGGCCAGGAGGAGGTGCTGTTCCGCTTCGAGGCCGGGGGTGGTGACAAGGCTTGCTTCTTTGAGAGTGCCTCTGTTGATGACGCCTACGCTCCTAGCGTCGTCGCGATCAACGTAAGAGGCCAATTTTTTTTTTTTTTTTTATGGGCGTGTTATGTTAGTATGGTTTTCATGTATCCAGTTACATGATATATTTTTGATGTCTCTAATGGTTACAGGTGAGTCCTATTGAGTATGGTCATGTGCTGCTGATTCCTCGTGTGCTCGACTGCTTGCCTCAGAGAATCGACGTCGAGAGCCTCTTGCTTGCCCTCCATATGGCCGCAGAAGCAGGGAGTCCTTACTTCAGAGTGGGATACAATAGTTTGGGTGCCTTTGCCACCATCAATCACCTGCATTTCCAGGTCACCACTCCTGCCCATTTGGTCTCTCTTATTGTGTGACTGTTTATGATTACAATTTCATTTGCATGGAATGTGAAGTTTTGTTGCTAATGGGATGCTATTAATTGGATGGTGACAGGCTTATCACTTGACGCTGCCCTTCCCAGTGGAGAAGGCTCCAATGAAAAAGATACCAATAGCCAAGGGCCTGGCTGATAGTGGTGTGAAAATTTCATTTTTGATGAATTATCCTGTGAGAGGCCTGGTTTATGAGGGTGGAAACGCCTTGAAGGACCTAGCTGATGTGGTAGCCAACTCCTGCATTTGTCTTCAAGAAAATAACATACCATTTAATGTGCTTATTTCCGACTCAGGCAGGAGGATCTTCCTTTTCCACAGGTATATGTCATCTTGATATTCATATTGATTTTGTTATCATTGTTTTATGTTCCTTCCATTCTGGCCAGGTTTCTGAAAGCAGTATGTCATTTTTTATTTGTGAATGTTGGTTTAGTCAACTTAAATAAATGATTTGATGACTTGGCTATAGAATAAAGGGAACGGTGTTACTGTCATAGATGCCTCATTGGTCAGGCTTGAGACCTCACACAGTCATGCATGATATCATTCTTTTGCAATTTATTAGTTTGGCATAGGATTTCATGAATGCATACTGAACACTCTTCTATATTACTAATGAAAAGAAGATAGGATGACAAGGACATCCAGTTCTTTCTATGGATCAAGGAAAAGCCATGTTGTTAGATGCTCCTGTTAACTTGATAATCATTCCTCTGTGATTCAAGAAGACAACCATGCTTTCTGAAATCTTTACTGGTACATGTGGTTGTAAGCATAGCAGTTGAACCGCTTGTCATGCGACATCACATCAAAGTAAAATTCAGCATCGTGGAAAATGTATCAGTGTCTTTTTTTTCTGCTCACTATTTATTCTTTATTAAATTCACTCAAAAGTTTTCTAGTTTCATTTATGCTGGTCTAAATCTGGGGAAGAAAATCAGAGAACTCTGATTTCTTATTGGATATTTGTCCATGCCCTTGGTACTCAAGTGCAGTATATTCGTAGGAGTATGGGTGGCAACTTGCATTGTGAACTAATTCCTATCCTAAACTAGTAGTGGTGTTTCCGGAACTGATGGTTGCTCTTAACCATGCTAGGCATAATAGTCATAAGATGGCAGGTTGACTTCTTGCTGTACAAGGGCTGTCTAGGAATTCTTTATTGAACTTTGATTGCCATTACCTGTCTGTGGAAGACGCAGTATTCCAATTTTTCTTCCAAATATAACCATAAGATAGCTTAATATTGTAAATTTGTGATGGTCTAATTGAAACAACCCTTGCTGATGGTGGGTCTTCTTTCCTGTGCCCAAACCGTGCAGTGCTATGCTGAAAAACAGGCTCTCGGGGAAGTGAGCCAGGAAATCTTGGATACTCAAGTGAACCCTGCTGTATGGGAGATCAGTGGGCACATGGTGCTTAAGCAGAAGAAAGATTATGAAGAGGCTTCGGAGGACTATGCTTGGAGGCTGTTGGCCGAGGTATCCCTCTCTGAAGAGAGGTTTCAAGAAGTGAAAGCTAATATCTTTGAAGCCACAGGTTTGGAGGAGGCTGAAGTGGAAGATACAGATGCAAATGAGAATGAAGGAACTCATCAGTCCACCCCAGCGGCCACTACTCATTTACCAGAAGGCTGTCTGGTCCTGCAGTGAGGGATGAGCCTTCATTTGCTTCTGTTTCTGCTGTTTACTTTTGCTTGCTTGCTTCTGAACCAAATAAGGGCAGTTATTGTTACTGTTTTGCACAGCAACACTGCCTGAACTTGTTTTTCTTCAGTGTGTGCTCTTTTTGGTTGGCTTATGTATCAGTTGTTAGACTGTCAAGCGGATACTTAATCTATTGCTTGTTTTCAACCTATATCTAGTTCTCATTGATGTTTCTAATGGGTCAATGAACTTAAAATGAGGACAAAAGTACAAGATATTTGAGAGCCCTGTAAAAATGAGAGCCAAGATATTTGACCTAATTGGAAAAAGCCAGTGAATACAGCCAATGGCTGGATCAAAAGAAGCTTGGATCTTGTCCAACATGTGCAAAAAGCTGGACGAGTAAAGATGGAGAGGTCGCACTGAAGAATTAAGGGAGTTTTAGTTTATCCATTTTTAAATCAGTATGCTCGTGTCCCCTCTGTAATGTCAGATGAATCAATATGCTAATTCTACTTCTATCCATGTATCCTTATGTTACTGGTTCTGAATGTCGTTTATTTAAAAAGATTACCTTCCAAAGAACCAAATGATTGTAATTATTAAAAAATCTCTGAGCTATAGAAACTTCAGAACTGGCTTTCATTCCTTCAATATGCCAGATCTCCATAGAGCTGAAGTATGTAGACAGATTGGTTGCATCAGAAGGAATTGGAAGCTTTGAAACTAAATTACCAGGCAGTAGGGGACGGAGTGAAATGCTGAGCTGTTGTTGCTTAAGATGTTTCATCATGACTTTAATAATTATGATTTTTACCTATCAGCAATTGAACTCAATGGTACTGCCATTCAGAGTCCTACACATATGAAAATACTGAATGATTCTATGGTTCCAACAGTTTATTGGCAGCTTGAACTCTATTAGCACACTTTCAGCTTCTTTCCAGCAACTCTTATGAGATGTTACTCAGTGAAGCAACGGTTTATTGCCTGGGGAGCAATCGGTCTCCGGGGTTTTTTTTGCAGGAATCTTCGAGGAGGAGGATCTCCGTTCCCCGGTATTGAAGGAGAGTGACTTGGTGTCAACAGATTGGCGCGCCATGAAGGGGGAAGATAAAAAAGCTTCGAACCGCGATAACTTCTTTTTCCCTGAGCTCTCGGGTAATGGTGATGACTGGTGTGCAAGAGGTCTCCACCAGCTATGCTGGGGGGCAGCGCCTGGGAGCTGACCTGCCAATGGCCGGTCTCCCTGCTCCCCAGGACAGCATCCCTGCACCACCATCGCCACCGCCGCAGCAGCATCAAGAAGATTGACTTGCCGCCCTCACCATGCAAGTCCAGTCACTGATGGTGGCAGTCCAGGTCCTGCAGCAGCAGTCGACGGCCGCGTAGCAGTCGGAGCCACTCCCATCAGTTCTGGGGATGGTCCAACTCAATCAGCATTCCTCTCGAAGGAGCTTCCCCATCCGAGAAGCTTGCCACCACTGTGCTTCACCCAGGCCTCATCGCCGGGAAACCTCCAAAAGGCCCCGGTCATCCTCTCGTTACGCCAGTGCTTCTCCCAGACAGCGGCACGGAAGGGAGGCGAAGCGCCCTCGTCAGCACTGCCGTCACTCCCCCTCCTCAGAATCCTCAAGGGAGGAGTCCTTCGATGGCCGGATAGCTCGCCGGGCTGAGCACCGGCTCGACGAGTACAATCAGCGGCTGGAGAAGCTCAGCCGTCGGATCACCAACCTACCGGAGGCGGACTATGACAGCCGGCTACCGCTGTCTTGCCGCATCATGGAGGAACCAATATCAACTCGGTTCCGTCTTTCTCAGCTGGACCCGTACGATGGGACCGCTGATTCCCTGGACCGTTTGGAGAGTTACAAGGTACTCATGCAGGTCCAGGGGGCAACCGACTCTCTTCTCAGCGTCGCCTTCCCCGCTACCTTGAGGAAGGCTGCCTGAGCCTGGTACTTTCGTTTGCCACCGCGAAGTATCAACTCCTTCCGTCAGTTGGAGAGGGCCTTCTTGGCCCATTTTGACGCCTGCCGGAAGATACCCAGAGTGGCGGACAGTCTATTCTCCGTCCAATAGAAGGGTGGCGAGTCCCTGCAGGACTATGTCGCTCGATTCAAAGAAGCCGCCCTTGAGGTCTACAACCTTGAGGATTCAGTGGCCACCCTGGCCTTGAAGCGAGAGCTCCACCCCTCTCGTTTTGCATACTCCCTCGATAAGAAGTCGTCCAGCTCCTACGCCGAACTCTTGAGCCGGGCCCAAAAGTACATCCGCACCGACGAGGCTGACTCTTCCGGCGCGAGGCTAATGGAGGCACCACCAAAAAGCCGACTCGTCCTAAGCCTGCCAAGGTTCGTCCCAGGAGGCCCGAGCCTCCCTGCCGACCGGACAACCGACCTCGGGCTCTTGCATCGAGGGATGGTCCATTCACCCTCTTGCTCACCCCAATATCTCACATTCTGCTTAAGATCGAGGGCGAGCCATACCTTCAGCGCCCTCCTCAGCTGAACCCGAAGACCCCTCGCAATAAGAACTTGTATTGCTGCTTCCATCGGGACCACGGTCATGACACCGACAATTGTCGCCAGCTGAAGAAGGCGATAGAGGACCTCATCCAGCATGGCCACCTGGGGAAGTTCGTTCAGAGGAATAACCTGGGTGTACCTCACCCATCAGCGCCTTTGCCACCAATGATCGACAATGCTCCGACTGAGAAGACGGTGGCAATGATCTCCTTGGGGGCAGGTGGCCCGCCCAAGAGGCCGAGGGGGGAGGAGGGGTTAGATTCTATAATTTTTTTTTCTAAAAGGGACCTAGAAGGGGTGGCCAATAAAAATGATGATAGTGTCGTCGTGTCCATGATGATCGCTAAGCATCATGTAAAAAGAATTCTAGTTGACAGTGGAAGCTCGGTGGACTTTTGAGTTATGATGCCTTTGTTCGTATGAACCTGTCTCCCAACTCACTTCGGCCTGTTACCACACCCTTGATGAGTTTCACCGAAGACTCTATGAAAGTCGAGGGAGAGATCACTCTCCCCGTCACGGTCGGGATGCCCCCATATCAAAGTACGATTTTTATGAGCTTCCTTGTGGTCTGAGTGCCCCTCGCCTACAACGCCATCCTCAGAAGGCCCGGACTCAATCTTTTGGACGCTATTATCTCCATGAAAAGGCTCCTGGTGAGGTTCCCCACCAGTAAGGGGGTTGGGAAAATGCGAGGGGAGCAGAGCCCGCTGCCGCTTTGCTACCACATTGCCCCCAGTCCTCAGGGGGCAGTATCTGCACCTACATCAGAAGCAATGGACCCCCGAGACTCAGAGAGGAGAGGGGAGTCGGCCGAGCACCTACTGACCTTCCCTCTAGAGGAGGACCCAACGAGGATGGTCCAGATCGGGGCCCTACTCCCAGAGGAGGCTCGCAACCAGCTCCTCACTTTCCTGCGAGCTAACGCTGACATTTTCGCATGGTCGGCGTCTGATATGTCAGGCATCCCAGAGAAAGTGATTACCCACCGGCTCAACATCAAGCCAGAGTGACGACCCGTCCGGCAGAGAAAAAGGAGCTTCGCCCCCGACAGACAGAAGGCCATATACGAGAAGGTGCGTAAGTTGGTGGCGGTCGGTCACATTCGCGAAGTGCACTACTCCGACTGGTTAGCGAATGTCGTGATGGTCCACAAGGTCAGTGGAAGTTGGATGATGTGCATGGACTTCACCGACCTCAATAAGGCATGCCCTAAGGATAGCTTCCCACTGCCTCGGATCGACCAGTTGGTGGATGCTACATCCGGCCACGAGACCCTCAGCTTCCTGGACGCCTTCTCGGGGTACAACCAAATTAAGATGGATCTGGCTAATGAAGGGACAACTTCATTTGTAATCAAGAAGGGGATATATTGCTACAAGGTGAAGCCATTTGAGTTGAAGAATGCGGGGGCCACCTACCATAGGTTAATGAATAGGGTCTTTGAAGACCAGATCGGGCGTAATATGGAGGTGTACGTGGACGACATGCTGACCAAGAGTGCCTGTGCTACCAACCATGTTGCCGACCTCGCGGAGACCTTCAGCAATCTTCGCTGATATCAGATGAGGCTGAATTCCCGCAAGTGTGCCTTTGGGGTTATAGCAGGCAAGTTTCTGGGCTTCATGGTGATGCAGCGAGGAATTGAGGCCAACCCCGACAAGATCCGAGCCATTCTGGACATGAGGCCTCCGGCTAACAAGAAGGAGGTGCAGCGCCTGACTGGGAGGGTGGCAGCCTTGAGCCGTTTCTTGTCCAAGTCGGCAGAGAGGTGTCTGCCTTTCTTTAAGGCGTTGCGCAAGGTCAATAGCTTTAAGTGGACGAAGGAATGCCAGGAAGCCTTCAAGGAGCTAAAGAAGTTTTTATTCACTCCGCCACTATTGTCCAAGCCAAGGAGCGGGAAGGAACTCTTTCTATATCTTGCAGCCTCCCCCAAGGTCGTCAGCTCCATGCTTGTTTGCATGGATGCCGATGGAGCACAGAAGCCGGTCTACTACACCAGCAAAGTACTTCATGATGCTGAGACCAGATATTCCAAGACCAAGAAGATCATCTTTGCCCTGATCGTCTCCGCTCAGCACTTTCGACTCTACTTCCAAGCTCATCCAATCGTAGTGCTCACAGACCAACCCCTCCGGACCATCTTGTCTCGTCCTGACACCTCCGGTCGGCTGGCAAAGTGGGCCATCAAGATGGAGGAGTTTGACTTGTCCATTCGGCCGAGATCTGCAATGAAGTCCCAGGTATTAGCCGATTTCTTGGTCGAGTGCACCTGGGTCGAGGATCATCTGGAGGAGTCGCACCCGGAAATGCGCGTTGAGTCCCTCACTGCTGAGGAGGCAAGGGAGGAAGACTGGATCCTCCATATTGATGACGCATTGAATTCCCAAGGGAGTGGGGCTGGACTCATTCTTGCGAGCCCTAAGGGGGAGGTGGTGGAGTATGCCCTCCGATTTCTTTTTCCAGCTACCAACAACCAAGCGGAGTATGAAGCCTTGCTGGCAGGGATGAAGCTGGCCAAGGAGCTCGGTGTGAAGCGTCTGAGGGCCTTCGCAGACTCTCAGCTCATCTTTGGGCAAGTCGTTGGGGAGTACGAGGCTAGAGACCCAACCATGTCCCATTACCTGAGCAAGGTGCAATCCCAAGCCTCTCAGTTTATCTATTTCCGTATCAGCTACATTCCTCGAGGGGAGAATGCCAGGGCCGACGCATTGTCTCGCTTGGCCACCTCGGCCGATGGGATCTTGGGGAGAACATACGTGGAGCATCTACAAACCCCAAGCATTGAATCTGCAGAAGAGGCTCTGCCAGTCGAGCAGGAGCCATCTTGGATGGACGCCTACATCCGATACCTAACTGATGGCGCCGTCCCTGAAGACCCAGCTGAGGCAAGACTGCTTAAGCAGCAGGCCCCAAAGTCTCTAATGATGGACGGAAAGCTCTATTGAAGGTCGTTCTCATACCCGGTCCTCAAGTGCGTCGGCCCCACGGAAGATGATTACATCTTGTGGGAAATCCATGAGGGCATATGCGGAAGTCATCTTGGGGGCAGAACCTTAGCATACAAAGCCCTGCAGTAAGGGTACTACTGGCTGACAATGAGGAAGGACGCGGCCGAGCTCATTAAGAGGTGTGATAGTTGCCAACGCCATGCCAACATCCAACGGCAGTCGACATCTCAGCTGACCCCCCTGGCGGCACCTTAGCCCTTCGCCCAGTGGGGTATGGACATCTTGGGACCGTTTCCTCCGACCTTCGGTCAGCGCAAATTTCTGCTGGTAGCCATCGACCACTTCACCATGTGGATCGAGGCCGAGGCACTTGCTAAGATCACCGAGAGCAAGGTGAAATCCTTTTTTTGGAAGTCCATAATATGTCGGTTCGGGCTACCGCATACCCTCGTCACTGACAATGACATGCAGTTTGACAACGCATCCTTCAAAGGATTTTGCACCGAGCTGGATATTCATCAGCAGTTTACCTTAGTCGAACACCCTCAGACCAATGACGCAGCTGAGGTGACCAACCGCATTATTCTCCAAGGACTTAGAGCTCGACTAGATGACTGCAAAGAACGGTGGGTGGAGGATCTCCCCAATGTGCTGTGGGCATACCACACAACGCTGCGAGCCCCCACCGGAGAGACTCCCTTCAGCCTAGTCTTCGGATCCAAAGCTATCATTCCTGTAGAGATAGGCGCCCCGAGCCCTCGGGTGGGGTCATACAGTGAGGAGGACAACCCGAATCAGTTGCGGGCCAACCTTGACCTGGTGGAGGAGATACGGGACCGAGCGCGACTTCGGATGGTAGCCTACCGAT
Source organism: Calamus simplicifolius (assembly GCA_900491605.1). NCBI lineage: Eukaryota > Viridiplantae > Streptophyta > Magnoliopsida > Arecales > Arecaceae > Calamus > Calamus simplicifolius. The sequence continues at coordinate 734,254 of UESW01004422.1, forward strand.
AGCGAACGGCCAGGTATTACAATGCCCATGTCCGCCCAAAGACATTCTTGCCGGGGAACTTGGTCCTCCGGTGGGCCAAAGTTTCAAAACCGATGGAAGGAGGCAAGCTGTCACCAAATTGGGAAGGACCCTACCGAGTCACCGAGGCACTCCATTATGGAGCGTACAGAATTGAAGGACTAGATGGGAAGCCGCTCCCACGGACATGGAACGCTGACAACCTCCGTCGGTATTATCAGTAGTGTACCCTTTCTTTACATTGAATTGCACGCTTGCATTTTTTCGGGCTCTCTCCCCGCACTCTATATTAATAAACACGTGTTCAAGTAACCCATCTTTTCAGCAAAAAGCCCGAGGCTAGCTCGTCACTTCAAGACCAATGTACCATTGGCACCGAAGACCGATGTATCACTGGCTCTAAAAAGTCCGAGACCAACTCGGCACTTCAAGACCAATGTACCATTGGCACCAAAGATCGGTGTACCATCGGCTCCAAAAAGCTCGAGGCCAGCTCGGCACTTCAAGACCAATGTACCATTGGCACCGAAGACCGGTGTACCATCAGCTCCAAAAAGCCCGAGGCCAGCTCGGCACTTCAAGACCAATGTACCATTGGCACCGAAGATCGATGTACCACTGGCTCCAAAAAGCCCAAGGCCAGCTCGGCACTTCAAGACCAATGTACCATTGGCATCAAAGACCGATGTACCACCGGCTCCAAAAGGCCCAAGGCCAGCTCGGCACTTCAACTCTAATGTACCATTGGCACCGAAGACCGGTGTACCATCGGCCCCAAGAAACTCGAGTCTATCTCGGCATTTCAAGGCCGATGTTCCATCGGTATTCAGAAGCCCGAGTCTACCTCGGCATTCCAGGGCCGATTTCCGTTGGTACTCAGAAGCTCGAGTCTACCTCGGCATTCCAGGGTCGATGTTCCATCGGTACTCAAAAGCCCGAGTCTATCTCGGCATTCTAAGGCCGACTTCCATCGGTACTTAGAAGCCCGAGTCTACCTCGGCATTCCAACGCCGATGTTCCATCGATACTTAGAAGCCCGAGTCGACCTCAATGTCCGAAGGCCGATGTTCCAACAATATTGAGCTGATGTCCCATTGGCACCGAAGATCAATGTCCCATCGACACCTGGTGGCCCGGGGCAGACGTAATCCCTAACCCGACCTCGGCTCTCCCCGGGGTCCTGCCCTACATAGCCTAACCCGACGAAGCCCCTAGGGGTCCCACGTCGGCGAGCCGAGGACTCATGCAACACTTGAGATAAACCAAAGTATTTTCATTAATAGAAGTGCTTACAAAATGTCGACTGGGCTGGACTTGGAACAAAAAACTGAAGGAAAAATAGTACAAAAATCAAGGGTCGGTGGCGGTGGGCTCGTGGTCGGAAGGGGCCCCCTCGGACGCCGGGTCCGGCTCTATATCTAGGCCGAGGGGAGGTCCAGGACCCGGAGCACTTTTTCTTTGGCGTCGCGGAACCCTTGAAGGTAGGCGTCCGCGTTGGCTTCGACCAGCTCATCAGCGAAGCTTTCTAATACTCTAAACTCTTCCACTACCGCTGCGACTCTAGCCTCGGTCACAGTCTCTGCCTCGCAGACCCTGGCCTCGGCGGCAGCCTCTACTTCTCGGGCCCATGCCTCCTTCTCCTCTACCAGCGAGGCGGCCCTCCTCTCAGCCTCCTCAGCATGCTCGGCCCTAGCCTCCGCCGATCGGACGATGGAGTCCAGCTCGACAATGTGAATGTTTCTGGCCTCGACGAGGCTCTCGGCCTCCCCGAGCTAATTCAGTGCTGCCCGGATCCGGTTGGCATCGGCTCCGCTCGGCTGGCGGCCTCCCTTGCCTCGGCGGCGTGGTCGATTCTTGCCGCCTCCAAGGCCCTTTTTGCTGCCTTGGCTCGGGCCTAGCGGATGATGGCCTCGCCTTCGTCGATGACCTCCCTTGTGGCCACCAGGGAGTTTGCCGCCTGCATTCGAAGTGTATCATTCATACGCAAACAGTCGGGTATTTGAAGCCATGGGTCATGGATTGCTTACCCGGACGAGGGCCACGAAGGCCTCTCTGAAGAACCTGGACGCCCCCAGGTGCCTGAGCTCCTCTTGGAACTCGGGCAAGATGACCTGGGAGATGAGCCGCTCCACTCAAAGCCCATCATCCATAAGTGAAAACCTGCGGGGGTCGGCCCGACCCTGCTCCCTCGGTAGTCTCGGTAGGCTCAGGCTCGGCGCGCAGGGGGCTGCCCGTCGGTATCTCCTCTCGGGGTGGGCTCACTACCTCTAATGGCCCCTCTCCCCAGCTCTGTTCCGCCTCCGCCGGGGTTGGCTCGGCAAGGACTTGGGGTTCCATCGCCGCACTTTCGACCCTCACCCCCTTCGGAGGGGTGTCCACTGTCAAGTCCACCTCCGATGCGCCCAGAGGCTCTTGGTGCTCAGGTGGCGAGAGACTTGCACCACCAGATGCTTGGAGGCTGGGGCCTGCTGCCCCTCGCTCAGCCCCTCTAGGGCCCTCTTCCTCTTGGCGGCAGCCTTCCTGAGCTTAAGGGTCGAGAGCTTCGTCACTGCACAACGTTGGTCGGGGTTAGTAAAAAAAAAGGGGGGGGGGAGAGAAGGAAATTTGGTTAAGTGTGGAGACAGCTGCTACTCACCGCTCCAGGTGGAGACCCCCGCCAGTCGGAGATTGTCCTCCGATAGAAGCTGATTACACTTGGGGACGTTGGCTGTTAACAGCTGCCCCAGCGCTTCTTTGTCCCCCGGGAGTCTGGTTGAATTCATGTTGGGTCGAAGGTCGGGGTCCCCCCACCTAGGTTTGACTTGGTCAAGATCAGCAAAAAAGAATCGGGACTTCCATCCCTTGACAGAGGAGGGGAGGTACAGTTTGAGGACTCGGCTGGGTCAGGGCTGAAACAACCACCAGCCCGCCTGCTGTCGGAGGGTATAGAAGCTGCGGAAGAGGGAGAGTCTGGGTGTGATTTGGTGGAAGTGACAGATGGTCCAAAGGGAGTTTGGGACCAACTGAGTGGGAGTCAAAGAGTAATAGTCAAGGAGGTTAATGAAGAAAGGGTGAAAAGGTAGATGAAGGCCCAACCTCAGGGTAATCTGGTACAGGGCTATCCTACCAGGTCGGGAGGACACTACCCTATCGTCTGGGTCGGGATGAAGAGCCCTATGTCCCTAGGGATTTGGTAACGGGTCCTGATGTTGGCCAGGTCCTGGCCCGTTACGTGGAGGCGGTCCCTGTCGGGGATTCCGCCCCCACCCTCAGTGAGGTGCCAGCAGCCGCCCGACGGCTCCGCGCTGGAGCCCTGCGAGCGGCTCGCCGTGGAAGGATTGTAACGTGATCCTCCGGATCGAAGGACCATGAGGGTGTAGGAGATGAAGAGGCACGAAGCCTCGAAGGAAAGATTTGGTCCTCGGGATCGGCAGACGAGGACCATGACGGTGAGGAAGCCATGGCACTGGTTCAAGGAAAAAAGGAGAAGGTTTAGGAGGGTCAAGGAGCTAACCTGTAGAGAAAATGGGGAGACTGGTTCTCGGGATGCAGAGGAGGTCGAGGGCCAGGGGAAGATGATGACAGTTGAGGCAAAATGACGAGATTCAGCTTTCCCCCGACTTATCAATTCGAATCGTCCCGCCCACTTTCTCGGCATGTGGACTCTCCCCATAAGTGGAGTCGCCTCGGCAGGTGCCAGGCACGTGAGACGCTTCGCCTCCGACAATCGCGAGGCGGTGCTGGCATCAACACGATCATGGCAATGATGGCGGTGGTTTTTCGTAGGTTCCAAGAGGATACACCCGTCTCGAGGCAGATCTCCCCTGATCGGACAAGGACAGAGGCTATCCCATTGTATCCCCCATGCCCGCGCCAAGTTGTCATAGCACCCAGGGACGCGTGCCCATCGACAATTGGTGGCATATGGGGATCAGCCACTTGGGAGGTGATACCCCTTTCGCCTTGCAGGAGTCGGCCCGCTTCGCCTCAGGGGCGAGGGGCATCTGATGTGTTGATCCGGCCATTAGAGTTAACAGGGAAGATGACTGGCGGGAGTTCCGCCTCGCCTCGGCCTCGAGTTTTCGCCTCGGCCTCGGCCCTGGGCCTAGCAACCCACTACCTCGAGCGAACTGACATGCCCACGTGGCCCACCAACCGCCTGCAACAGCCACGTAATCCACTACTCGACTGCAACAGTGCATGGCCATGCCCCGTAATAGCGCACGCCTGACACGACCAGGTCCGCTTGCCACCCGTAGCGCCGCGCTTGACAGATGACAGGCGGGGCAAGACACCTCTGACATGCCAGTGTTGGTTGTGACCTGTCACTGTCGGCCTTGCCTTCCGTCTGTTATCGGACAACGGTATCTCAAAATCAGCAACCTTTGAAAATGGAAAAAAGAGACCTTCGAACGAGCCCACACTCACAACAAGGGAAGGATCCTAAACTCAAGCTCTCTAGCTCTTTCTGCTAGTTTACACTTGTCTATTTCTAAGTTGCTGACTTGAACGTCGAAGGTTCCCACCGAAGTAACCGATCTCGAGAACTTTCTTACAGAAATCTTCGAGGAGGAGGATCTCCGTTCCCGGCATTCTTTTTAAGTCCGCAGTTCTGGTTACGTGTGGCAACAGCTTGCTTTCTTTCCTTTGCTGATGTTTCAACCGTTGAACGCAGAGCACTGCTTTCATTTCAGTGCCTTTTGAAACCAGAGAAGATTGCCCTCTGTTACTCTGGTGTGGCTTCAGCTGCGTCCTGTGGTCGGCTGGGGTATTGTCATCATTTAAGACCAATTTGATCTTTCATTTTAGAGTTGCAACAAGAAATTCTCTCATAATGTCATCTAAGCCTTTTGTTCAACGGAGCGTACAATTTCAACATACTGACTTTGAGCTGGCTCCGCATTGCTTGGGAAAGAAGGTAATGGGAGAACTGCTACTGTTTGAAGCCATCTCAGAGATCGACGTGTCCGAGGGATCTTAATCTCCATTTTTTTTATATTATATAAAAAATAAATAAAGCATAAATGCCAAGGGAGGTTCTTCATCTTGCACCAGCTTCATTCATGTCAAGGGTGAAGCTACCTTCAGGCAAAAGCATACACCAAAAGGTTGATTGTAAAAGTCTTAAAAATTATAATCATCTTAATAATCTAGGATCTCAACAAAAAAAAAAATTAACTAAATTATTATTTAAATATATTGATCTTATAAGATCAAAATCTAAATACTTAACAGCATGAGTTTTCATAAACTCCCTTCCCCTTCTTCAATTAAAAAAGATTAACATTCAAATCTAATTAAATCTAATATTAAACACATAGAGGTCATTTATACATTTATAGTGCCTTTTTAGTCCATTTAGGTCATGAGTTGATCCATTCTAATATTATAATTTAGGTCCTTAAAACCAGCTATCCAGATGGTTTATTATTTTAATTTCTCAGAGAGACCAAAGGCTCATTCAGCTCTCACAATAACAATGGCACAGCACCTACGTTCTAAATGGCTCGACAACAAAGGTTCCACCTGAACAGTTCCAACTTTTGAAGCCTCCAAGAAACGGACCAGGGGATGGTTAACTGACCTGCCAATCCCTCGCCACCTAGCTAGATTTCGTGGCAGCTCTTTTCTGGCGTAAATTTTATTATATTGAAAACTTGTCAGCTTCATCAAAAGCGGACACATCCACTCATTTAAGTTGCCATTAGTAGTTCTAAAGGTTACCTATCATGTTGATTAAAAAATCAGATCTAGGTTTCCAGGTATCAACAGTGTCTCCACTGACCAGGAAATTTTTCTACTAATAAAAAAGGATAACCCTCCAACTCCCATACATGCATGATAATAACATGTGGGCATCCAAATGGCTCCAAATGCCTGCCTGCCATGACCCTGAAAAACAAGCAGGTAGGATTGAAGGTGCTAACCATGCAAAGCAATAACTTATCAGGTTTGAACTGCTTTGCTGAGCCCTGTCCCACTGCATGTCGCCATGTCTCCACACTAGCTTTGGGAGTTGACACCTAGGGTGGTCTGTCTTCAAAATTCTTTTCCAAGGTAAATTAAACCAAGAAAAAAAAAACTAGAAAAGTTTTGGTCCTCTTTCAGCACTATAGCTCAGAAAACATAGTCTGTAGCAATCATTGGAAACCCTTTTAACAATATTGTGTACAGAAGCATCTCCTCATAGATATGAGCAAGTAACAGCTAATAGCAATTAAGATCCAATACTCAGTAGTCCTCCAGGAGTCCAAGCTACGAGGGCGCCCCATAAGCTATTCCACCACTCACATGTGCAAGGAGAACTTGGACCAATTAATCACATGCACAAGGAGTAGCTAAAAAGGAGCAGTAACTATGTCTCTCTTTAACACAGGAAGGTTTAGATGCTCCATTTCTACACAATCCAACATCTGATCAGAATCATTGTCCAACTCCATGTTGTCCCTTGTGCTGAGCACTGGCTCCAGACCCTGAAAAACCAACAGCCCTCTTTAGAGGTTTTACCAGGAAAATCTTTTCTATAATTTTAACCAAAGATGGCACATATATGCATGTGATTTTACCTCTGTGAAGATTTTAATGGCCTCTTCTATGGTTTGGTGCTTAGCACATACAGTGCTGCCTCCTGAAATAACAAAGGAAAGGAAGAAAAACAGAAGAGTTGATCATTTCAGTGTGCATCTAACTCCATCATAATGCATACAACTAACAAAACAAAGAGTGCCTTCTGAGGAGATCATATAACAGAAGTAGTCATTAGTAGGAACCATGTGAGAATAGCTCCAGAAAGCAAGCAAAACCATATAAAAGGGAAACTATATAGATAATATGTATTAAGAAAATAAATGAGTAAACTAGCTAGTCAAAGAGTAGCTGTCTGTTAATTTGGTTGTGAAAATAAGATCAAAGAAATAGCTATGCTACCCTCGCATATCGGAGCTGATCAAACGTGAGAGTCCGAGGCTCATCTTCTATGGAAGCCTTCCTCTCTATCTTCAGACATGGAGATGTATTCATGTTGTTTCCTTCTCTCTTATCTATCTTTGGAGCAAGAAAAAAGAGACTAGAATACGGAGAAGGATGGCAAGAAAAACTCATCGGATGCCCAAACCTGACACGAGGTCCGCATATATAGGGGAGTTGGCCACCTTGGGGTCGGTCGACCGGGAATGGAGGACCATACACGTGTGGAGATGATTGCGGGCTTCTGCACAGGTGGCGATGTATGGCAACGGTGCTCGGCGTGGTCAAGCCGCGATGGTTGGGCCTTTGAATGGCGACAAGGACACGTTTTGCACTCGTGCGATCCAGGCCTCGCCCTTACGTTTCGCTCTGCCACCTCATGATCATATTTGTATCCATCCACCACCGGCCAATAAGGATGGCAATGAGAGATATGGTGTGGAGCCAGCGAGATTACATCTCCATTTCGATCAAAAAAAAAAAAAATCTCATAAATAAAAATCTTATATATATATATATATCATCATTCCATATCCATTTCAACCTTGCCTCACTTTAATAATAAAAATATGAGTATATAAAATGATTTGTATATATATGTGTGTGTGAAAATATTTAAGATATTTTTATATTTTTATTTTTATTAATAAGAAAAAAATAATTTTATTCATTCTTCTACTCTGAACGAATGGGCCGGGTGGCCATTAATTGTGAATCTCTATTGGATTTGGATTCACTAAACGCAGTAAACAGGAGACTTTGATGATTGAAACAGGAACACGACGGGTGATTGAGCGAGACGACTCGCCGGTGCTGTCGACTTTTATGGAAGCTGATAACAGATATCATGGACTTCGAGTCGGTTTCAGGTGGCCAAAAATGTCGATGTGGACCATTTTATATATATGATCGTAAAACCATGACGTGTTGGGTGTGATAGCCACAAGATGGCAGGGTGGAGGAGAAGTCATCCATCCCAAAAAGCTGGTAGAGAGCCACGTTAGCAAAGAAGGTTTAATTTTAACTCCATGCATCCTCGACTTGGTTGAGATAAGGTTCTAAGGAGGAGGAGGATGGCCTTGAACTCCGGAAGTTGAAGTTCAAAAGAATTAGAACTTAATTCCTTTGGAAGATGGCCTTGGAGCAAGCCAAGGCCTTGCTCTATCCATCTGAGCTGCTCTGAGGGAAGTGAGCATTAAAGTTGGCGTCTTTTAGCAATGAGCTTGGGCGGTTATATATTACGACAACGTGGTATGGGGTATCGTCCCAATGAGAGCTTGGGCGGTGATTGCATTTGGAGACCTCGATCTCGATTTTATACTCAGTGCATGGCAATGTAGATGCCGTCCACCAGTTGACCAGCCCCCACCTTCCAATAAAAAATAATGTTTTAATTATTATGCATTTAGTCTAGAAGAGGGAATTGGAAATTAAAAGGGCAATTATATATAGCATCAATTACTGTTGCCGTCGGGATCCGTCCTTCGACTCGGACGCAGTCAATCTTTAGGAATGGACCTGTACACAAGTCCTCATGCAAGAAGCATTGGGGGTGGCCCTCCGTGGAAGACCTCCGACGCTCAAATCAGTGAGAGAAAATTGGCGATCAATCAGAAAATGAAGAGGTGGATCTCTCCGGGAGTCTCTTTGGGGGCAGCCAATCGGAAGCTCTGGGAGATGAGAGCACCGACGAGCGGCAGGAGAGCAGGAGAGTGGGAGTGAGGATGTGAGTGCACGCGTACCTGAGGAATCGTGAGCGTGATATTTATAGGCCGTCATCTGGATCTTGAGCGCCTTCTGGAAGGTTCAGAGGTTGTTAGGATACGGGGGCGGATCGAATCAGGCCATTGTGGGGCTGTTGGGATCCATATCTTGTCTGTTAGGGGATCGACGGCTAGAGAGCTCCTTATGGCTTGAGATCTGGCATGTATGTAGGTCTCATGTAGCCTTGATAGGCTCTAGACCGCTTCTCAACATGATTCCTTGCCTAGATGTTGTTACAGTAGGCTTAGGCTCTCCGCGTCAGATTCCGTGGAGGTGAGTACTGGATCGTGGGTCGCTCAGTGAAGCGGACCATGAAGGCTCAGGAGAGCCGAGTATGGAAGCTAGGAAGCGGGGAAGCCGAGCTAGGGAAGCCCGGGGAAACCGAGCTATGGAAGCGGGGAAGCCGAGCTATGGAAGCTCGGAGAGGCGAGCTATGGGAGCTCGGAGAGATGAAGGGAGGAGGTCGTCTTAGCCTCCTTGCACGATATTAATGCAATGACGGTTTTCCCCTAACAATTACCTTGGTAAATGCATAGCAATTATATGAAATATATTTGATCATTGTTTTTTCGTTCTTTTTTTGTGTATCTAAACGGTGCGTATGATCTTTATTGATCGAGGGCTTTGAAAAATTGCCTGATCATTAGATCTAATGCTCAAAGTACAGATTATTAATTAGACTTGTAATATTGAAAACATTTATTTAAAATATTCCATTTTGGCTGGACTTTTCTTCATTTGACGGTGCCTTCTCCTCCGTGCTTGTCGTTCGGATCAGTACGTACGTACGTAGAACGATCATCTTGATAATGTTTATCTTCTTCTTCCACCTTGTTGCCATCAATATCCACGGTGGGCACAAAATGCAATGCATGACCAAAGACAAGGTGGTAGGGCGTGGGATCCAACAGCACTAGTCATCGATTTTTGAGCGAGAGCTCCGTGGCACTCGGTGGCAGATTCAGCCTAAATATCCGAGTAGAGTCCAATCCATTCCCAAAGGCCACTGCAGTCAAATGAATGGCCTCTGCTCGACCCATGTTCTTTTGTTCTAATTTGAAACCCAAATTTTATTCTTTGATCATTCATCTATATTTAAAAAAAAATAAAAAAAGGCCACTGCAGTCAAATGAATGGCCTTCGAAGCTTCTAGCCCTTTAGTGGGGAAGGATTACGATCTCGGACCTGGGTATTCTCTGTGTTGGAATATCTACGCTTGATTGCGTGAGGGTCTCCACCACCAAGACAGCTGACCTTCACCAACTTTCCTGTCGTTCCGCTTAAGTTATTCGCTAGTCCACCAGCCTGGGCTACGCGTGGCAAGCGAGAAATCTAGCATGGCCCATGCGCGCAATGATACGTGCCAAAGGATATGTGATCCGATCGAGGGCCCAACGATTCGCTTGTGATATACAAGGAAATTAATCTGGTCGCCACCTTTCCTAATTCAAGAAGTTCTTCAGATTATTTTTCTTCCAAGATTCTTTTTTTGTTTGCCTTGAAATGAATTCCTTGGGCCACCAAGGAGGCAGGCAAATAGCTCTCGAATCATTTTGTTTGATATCGAATATGGTTAGAAATTTAGGTGCGTAATGATGGATTATGCTAGGAGACAATATGGTATGGATTTGACTTGGTCGTTAAATGACACCATCAATTTGCACCTAACACACTCCTTCCTATTCTTTAGCCTTTAGTTGGCTGGTGGATAATGATGCACCAGCACTAGGTTGGCTTTGTAATAATTAAAAGTCTTAAAAATTTTCAGCTCCATGTCTTCTCTCTTACAAAAGAGAGATTGCTATGAAGAACCACTGCCTTACCCTTTACTTATCTCCATGATATAATATGTTGTTGCAGTGCCTATGAATGGTGCAATCATGTAACTCTTATGGATTATATCAATCTTGTCTATAATTTCCAAAAAAGGAAACAAAGTATGCAAGAGAGAATGGTGCTCCGCACCTTTAATTTACTCCTTTAATTAAGTTTGTTTATGTTAGCTGATCATGTGCAATTGTTATGGTAAACACTAGGCTAAGCATCGGATGGGATCTATTGTTGCCAGATGACCCTCCTCGAATGTCCGCGAGCATCCAGTCGCCTTCTCCAGCGAGCCTAGGATCTTTCGGCGAGCTTCTCGCATCTGGGAGCCTGCAAAAAGTCTCGAAGATCAAAGATTCTGGCGAGGACCCTTCGATGCTCAAGTTAGTGCTCCATGCAACAGCCGTGAACTTGAGGAAGCTCGAAAGAGAAAAAGAAAGAGAGAGCTTAGAGAAGAGCTCTCTGTGAGCAAGAATGAGCATTTGAAAGTGTAGTGTGTTGAGTTACCTGGTCGGGGTCCCTCTTACCCAATGTATTCATCTTTGGACTCTGTGTGGCTTGCCTGAGAAGCTTGGAGCCTTGTCATCTAGTTAAGGAATGAGTCACGTAGAGCCTCATGATGGACCATAACTTTTGGGGCTCATCTGGTTTGAGTTGTTGAGGTGTCATGATGACTGAGGACTTTGGTGGGTGGAATGTCAGGGTTGATGTCTAAAGACTTGAGGTGCTGGTGTTGACAGCAATAGTGAGGAGTCTGCCAATCTTGGGATATGGTCTCTCGTCATATTTATGAAGATGCTAGCTTCTTAGTGGCATGTCAGAGCTACTCTCGTCAGAGATGGGTGACCACTTGATTACCCTGCCTCTTACGCCACCTTTTCTCATGCATGGACCAGGGGGCCAATGTGGCAACCATAAATGCTTTAATGCATGGAAGGAAATAAGGCAATAAATGCCTTAGAGCAAGCATGTAGTGGGATCTACGTTGCTGTCACAAGACCATAAATGCCTTGGCACGAGAGATATAACATGGCTGCAGAAGCCGGGTAGAAAAAGATCACAGCCAACTTAAAAGTTGGAGGCTGACTTGAGGAGGCCGTCCCGCTTAGGAAAAGGCTGCCTAGGAAGACCGGTTGGAAAAGGCCACTGAGGACGAGAACGGAAAGAGGCCATCAAGGACTTTATTCACTGTCTTTCTCTCTTTGTAGTACACATCCATGACTTGACGAATACTCCATTTCATTAAATGCTCTCTAAATCATTATGACCATTTCTACACTATTAAATGCTCAGACTTGACTATAGGACATTAATGACAAAAGGTGGAAGAATCCTACGCACAGTCCTTTTGCCTTCAACCTACTTGTTCTCTCTCTTCATTATGAGAGGGTGCTTGTTACAGCCGAGAGCAAAGGAATATTTAATGCCTCCTTCGTAAAGAAGGCTGAGTAGAACAGTGAAGCTGCCTAGGAATTGAGCTGTTCAAGAAGTCCACCTAGGAATAGAGCCATTCAGGAAGGCCGCTCAAAAATAGAGCCGTTCAAGAAGGCCGCTCAGAAATAGAGCCGTGGAATCCGAGTAAAAAAATATTGCAGCCAACTTAAAAGTCGAGGCTGACTTGAGGAGGCCGTTCAAGAAGGCCGAGAATGGCCACCTAAGAAGGCCGCCTAAGAAAATCGTCATGAGAGCTAGAAATTGCTGTCATTATTGCCTATGGGGTCAACTGGCCCCATCAATGCCTCCTACACTCCTTGAGTTTGTGGGCCTGCAACCGCCAAGCTAAAGGAGTGTAGAACTTCCTTCCCTCTTATCTTTTGTTTTTCTTTTGCTTTTCTTTTCTTTTCTTTTTTTCTTTCTTTTTATTTTATTTTTATTATTTTCCCTTCTTTCTTCTTTTTCTCTTTCTTTTTTTTATTTTCATCTTTTTTTATTTTCATCTTTTTTAATTTTTATTTCTTATTTTTTCTTTCTTTCTTTTTTGCCAACTTGTGTGGACATCTGCATATTCTCTTTGACTAGTTGAGGGCAGCTAGCAATTCTCTCCCAACGTGGAGTCTAAAAATGGATATCTGTCAACTATAAGCTGGGGTTGATCTCTCTCGTTGTGAGCTAACTTGGGGCTTCTAATTGGCCAATGTTAGCTGCTAGCCGCTGAGGTTGATAGAGTCGTTGAAGCTACAATAAAACCATTAAGATTATAATGATGCTGCTGAGGTAAATATAAGGCCACTGGGGTAGATATAAGGCCGCTGGGGCTGAAATAAAACCGCATTGGGGTTTTCACGGTCAGCCCGGGCGTTGACTCGGAGCCGCCGAGACCACAAGATTTGAACCGCCTCGGAGGTTTCTCGCGCCGGTTCGGGAGTATCCTTATGATCGCGGAGCCACCAAGGTCATTTTGAAAATACCTCAGGGGTTGCTTGGCCGGTCCAAAAGTTTGACTCGGGGCCGTCGAGACCATAGGACTTGAACCGCCTTGGAGGTTTCTCATGCCGGTCAGGGGTGTCCTTATGATCGCGGAGCCACCAAGAAACTATCGGGGTTGCTCAGCTAGTTCGAGTGGTTTTTGAAAAGTTGAATGAAAAGAAACTTTTTTCAAAGTGCAGTGTACTTAGCTTTTGTAGCTTTTTGCCTTTGCATCGTGTTTTGGTGTCGACGTCGATTACAGGCTTGAGAGATTTTTCTTTAAAAAATTTATCTCCTTCTGTTGAGTTGACGACATGCCCCTCCATGAAACTATGTCTATTGAAGGTGGAAGGTACCAGTGCCGAAATTTGGGAGCAACTAAAAAAGAATCCGCAAAAGGTCCTGGGCTCGGTTTAGCTCTTGTGCAGAAGAGAGAAAAAAGAGAGGGGGAGAGAGGGGTAGGTTGAGTCAACAGCCAAAGCCCCTTGTCTCCATCTCCAACCTTGCATTAATTGCATCAATACCTCTCGGCTTACCACCATCAAGAATCAAAATACCCATAAATGCTTGAGGTGATTAGGAGTTAGGATGCTCATAAATGCCCAAGTTTATTGACCATGGACAATGCCTCAAGTTTGTCCATCTGAGAATCACTTTGCCACCTATTCATTTAGGGGGCTTCAAGGTTCTTAGGTGAATCATGATGGCGGTGAGCCTCTCTCTGAAGAGATCTCCCGCGAGTAGATCGTTGACTAACTGGTGCAGCTATCACAAGCGATGTGAAAGGCTTGGGCTGCTGTTGAGTGGCCATCGAGCGTTGCTCTTGCAGCTCATGAAATGCTGCAATCAAGGCTTGAACTTATTGATTAAGGATGACCAGTTGGCTAATTAGAGCAGCTGAGACTGGTGGTGAAAGAGGAGCAGAGAGGGTGGTCTTTTGCTGCTCAGTGCGATGTGGATGCCCCCCGGCATGATTGGCAGGGACCTCCGACATGCACGTCACTACCATGACCATCTTAAAGGGGACAAAGGCTTATAGTTCAGAAAGACAGAGCTCTCTTTCCTTCAGTGCGTCCCCCCTATCTAGTGCATCACCATCATGGCTATCTTAGAGGGGACAAAGGCTTATAGCTCAGGAGACAGAGCTCTCTTTCCTTTAATGCCCCCCACACTACCTTGATGGGGCCAGTTGATCCCATAGGCAATAATGATAGCAATTTCTAGCTCTCAAGACGATTTTCCTGGGTGGCCTTCGTAGGCGCCATCCTCGACGGCCTTCCTAGGTGGCCATCCTCGATGGCCTTCTTGAATCTCAAGTCAGCCTCCGACTTTTAAGTTGGCTGCTATCTTTTTTACTCGACTTTCGTTGCTCTATTTCTGAGCGGCCTTCTTGAACAGCTCTATTTTTGAGCGGCCTTCCTGAAGAGCTCTATTCCTGGCAGCCTTTTGATCGGCTCAATTCCTAGGCGGCCTCACTGTTCTACTTGACCTTCTTTATGAAGGACGCGGTAGGCATTAAATATTCAGCTTTGCTTTTGACTGCAACAAGCGCCAGGTCATAATGAAGAGAGAGAACAAGTCGGTTGAAGGCAGCGTAGGATTCTCTCAAAGGCCACCTTTGTCATTAACATCCGAGCATTTAATAGTACAGAAATGGTCATAATAACTTGGAGAGTATTTAATGGAATGGAGCATTCAATGGTCAAGTCACGAATGTGTACTACAAGAAGAGGATACAGTGAAGGAAGTCCTCGATGGCCTCTTCTTGCTCTCGTCCAGTTAGGCAACCTTCCTATATGGTCTTTCTAGGCGGCCTTCTTAGACGGCCTCCTCAAGTCAGCCTCTGACTTTTAAGTTGGCTGCGATCTTTTTTTATTTGGCTTTTGCGGCCACGTTATATCTCTGCATTTATGATCTTGTGACAGCAACGTACATCCCATTACATTCTTACTCTAAGGCATTTATTGCCTTATTCCCTCCCATGCATTAAGGCATTTATGGGTTGGCCCCCTTAGTCCCATGCATGAGAAAAGGTGGCATAAGAGATAATCAAGTGGCCATCCACCTCTGACGGGAGTAGCTCTGACATGCCACTAAGAAGCAAGCATCTTCATAAAGATGATGAGAGACCATATCCCAAGACTAAGACTCCTCACTATTGTAACACCATAAATGCTTGACAAGTGGCAGCACCTCAAGTCTTATAGACATCAGCACATTCCACCCACCAAAGACCTCAATCATCATGATACCCCAATCACTCAAACCAGATGAGCCCCAAAAGTTATGATCCATCATGAGGCTCCACGTGACTCATCCCTTCACTAGATGACAAGGCTCCAAGCTTCTCAGGCAAGCCACACAGAGTCCAAAGATGAATAAATTGGATAAGAGGGACCCCCGACCAGGTAACTCAACACACTACACTCCCAAATGCTCATTCTTGCTCACAGAAAGCTGTTCTCTAAGCTCTCTCTCTCTTTTTCTCTTTCGAGCTTCCTCAAGCTCATGGCTGTTGCCCGGAGCACTAACTTGAGCGTGGGAGGGTCCCCGCCGGAATCTCCGGTCCTTGGACTTTCTGTAGGCTCCAGATGCTAGAAGCTCACCGAAAGATCCCGAGCTCGCTGGAGAAGGCGACCGAATGCTCGCGAACGTTCGAGGAGGGTCATCTGACAACAACAGTTCTACACTCCTTTAGCTTGGCAGTTGCAGGGCCGACAAACTCAAGGAGTGTGGGGGGCATTGATGGGGCCAGTTGACTCCATAAGCAATAATGACAGCAATTTCTAGCTCTCAAGACAATTTCTGGGCGGCCTTCCTAGGCGGCCATCCTCGGCGGCCTTCTTGAATGGCCTCTTCAAGTCAGCCTCCGACTTTTAAGTTGACTGCGATCTTTTTATACTTGGCTTCCGTGGCTCTATTTCTTAGCGGCCTTCTTGAATGGCTCTATTTTTGAGCGGCCTTCTTGAATGGCTCTATTTCTGAGCAGCCTTTCTGAACGGCTCAATTCCTAAACGGGCTCACTGTTCTACTCGGCCTTGCGGTAGGCATTAAACGTTCCATCCACGGCTTTGCTCTTAACTGCAACAAGCTCGATCATAATGAAGAGAGAGAATAAGTCAATTGAAGGAAAAGGACCACGTTATGTGGGTAGAATTATTTAAGGGCCACCTTTTATCATTAATATCGGATAAAGTCAATGGATTAGAGCATTTAATTGTGCAGAAATGGTCATAATGACTTGGAAAGTATTTAATGGACTACAAGGAAAGGAGATAGTAAAGGAAGTCCTCGATGGTCTCTTACCGCTCATCCTTTTCCAACCGGTCTTCCTAAGTAGCGGCCTTCTTAGACGGTCTTCCTAGGCGGCCTTCCTAGACGCCTTCTTAGATGGTCTTCCTAGGCGGCCTTCCTAGACGGCCTCCTCAATTCAGCCTTCGACTTTTATGTTGGCTATAATCTTTTTCTACCCGACTTTCGTGACCACGTTATATCTCTCATGTCAAGGCATTTATGGTCTTGTGATAGCAACATACATCTTGCTCTAAGGCATTTATTGCCTTATTTTCTCCCATGCATTAAGGCATTTATGGCTGCCACATTGGCCCTCTTGGTCCCATGCATGAGAAAAGATGGCGTAAGAGGCAATACAGGATAATCAAGTGGCCACTCAGAGGAGTAGCTCTGAAATGCCACTAAGAAGCAAGCATCTTCATAAAGATATGAGAGACCATATCCCAAGACTAGCAGACTCCTCACTATTGTAACCAACACCATAAATGCTCTGACAAGTGGCAGCACCTCGAGTCTTATAGACATCTGTCCTGACATTCCACCCATCAAAGTTCTCAGTCATCATGACATCTCAACCACTCAAACCAGATAAGCCCTAAAAGTCATGGTCCATCATGAGGCTCCACATGATTCATCCCTTCACTAGATGACAAGGCTCCAAGCTTCTTAGGCAAGCCACACAGAGTCCAAAGATGAATAAATTTGGTAAGAGGGACCCCGACCAGGTAACTGAATACACTATACTCCTAAACGCTCATTCTTGCTCACAGAGAGCTCTTCTGTAAGCTCTCTCTTTTTTCTCTTTCGAGCTTCTTCAAGCTTACGGCTGTTACTCGGAGCACTGACTTGAGCATCGAAGGGTTCCCATCAAAATCTTCGGTCCTCGGGACTTTTTGCAGGCTCCGAGATGCGAGAAGCTCGTCGAAAGATCCCAGGCTCGCTGAAGAAGGCGACTAGATGCTCACGGACGTTCGAAAGGGTCATCTAGCAACAACAGTATCCAAACCAACTCTCCAAGTTCATCAATCTAGGGGCCTAATTTATCAAGTTGGATTTAAATTTTTTTTTTAGGGCACTAGCTGCAAATGCAAGGCATCTTGCCACTATGCAAGCATGTCTATGTTATCACTTATTTTAAGTAAATATTTTTCATAATTTAACTGATGTCATGCTTATTTTCTTCTCATATCTTATATTCTATTGTATGATCATATTTATAATTGTTTGTATATCTATTAGGTTTTATCTAAAATCTTAGAACTTTTTGATAATTAAAAAGTATTCTTAGAAGCTTCCATTTAATCTTTTTTTTTTCTTTTTCTCTATCTTCCTTAGCCATATTGGGCTTTTAGTTTTCCCATAAAAATTCTTTTCTTTTTTTACCAATAAAGCACAAAAGAATTTTATTTCGTTAGCATAAAAAAAAACAAATGCAATCATAAAAAACTTTAACATTAAAATAATAGCAAAGAAAGTTATGCTATAATATTTTATATAAATATACCTTAGCTAATTGAACTAAAGTGAATGTGAAATTTTGTAAACTAAGTATTTTATACTTGGATCCTGAGTCTAAGTAGGCTAAAATCAACACATAATTTTACATATATTTGCTAAATAAATTATCAAACTTTTTGAATGTCCTTGTATATTATTGAAAGGTTGAACATATTTGAAGCCCCACCATTATGAATAGCATTTACTACGATCCACTATCATTCTTCTTAGACATAATAAATCATGATTGGCAATGTATAGCTATTTCTCTCCAATTATCTTTTATCGTAGTTGGCTTTCTTACATTTCTTTTAAGCAATGATATCGAATACAATCCAAGAAAAAATAACATGATTTCCTTTCGAAACATAATTTATAAATATTGAAAATCTCTAAATTATGAGCCATTGAGGCTTAAGATAAGTTATCTATATATTGCATTGCCATCATTTCATGCATCCCCCAAATTAAAACTAGATTTTCTCTCCGTAAAGCAAGCAAACAAAGGAGCATCATTTCCAATACAAATTTCAAAATATTCATCAAGAGATTTATTAATATCGAGGAAGTTAACTCAAGGGATAATTTGAATGCATATAAGTTAAAGCTGGCAATATCTCTCTTTTGAGCAAATTTATAAACCAAATGATCACGAGAGATTTGAGCCTTTACAACTAATTTGATCAAAAACATTATCAATCCAATGTTTCAATTTTTCTACATGATTGTTAACTAATCATGAAGGTTTAACAACCTTAATTTTTGAATGCCAGTAGAGCCCCACATCATATAAAAGACTCAACTACCTACCTTTAGTATATGCCCCAAATAAAAAAGAGTATTGTAGGTGGGCAATCATGGTCTCTCTAATTAAAACTAAGCATAAGTTCTTCCTACTCTATTTGGGCGGCGATTTCGACTTGATATAAATAGAGGCAATGATGAAAGTGGTAGATTTTAAATTCTATAAAAAGAAGAATGAATAAATTTAGCTTGCTAGCAATCACAATAAAATGCATAGTAACTTAAGCTAATGTGTTTGAGATTTCTTCTATCTTTATAGAGCTCTAAGAAGGTCAATATATATTCATCTATTTTGAATGTTTTTAGATTTTGCATGTATATGATTATATTCAACAAAAATATTTATCATAATAAATCTAGCAAATGGTACTTAAATATGCCCATTATCATAAAAATAAACTTACATTAAAATCTATTCCACTGCCTTTTGATGTGTTATTAAAACTTTATATAGTTTAATACATGAGGTCCTATGTCTTCTTATTTTTATGATCATATCTCAACTTTGCTTTATATTTGTAATTATTGTTGATAATTAGTTTTTAATTTTAAAGAAGTATGGCTTGTTATGATTTTTACATTTGAAAGAGAGAAGCTAGATAAATGCATTAATTAGCATTCAAATTTAAAATTATTTAAATTTAAAAATATTTAAAATCTTAGAATGATACATGATAGTTCCTATGGAATTAGAAATTTTATAATTAGGTCTCCATTATAATTAGCATGAATCATTTAAATTTAAAAATACACTAAATTTTGAGGGCTTTATGGAAGAAATGCTTTATCTTTAATCTCGTAAAATCATAAATCATATTGAATTTAGGTGTCAAAAGAGATGGCATACTATAGTTTATATATATATATATATATATATATATATATATGAAAGATTCATTGAAGCAATAACTTTTTTTTTTTTATACAAACGAATGATCACATCAATGTATTTGTATTTCCAACCATCATCGCATGAAGAGCCACCTCAATTCTCATCGGACAAAAAGATAAATAAATTCGAGCAATAATTCTCTCTCTCTCTCTCTCTCTCTCTCGCTTTCGCTCTCGTGAGCGGCCAATCCAAACTTCCAGGGGACACCAAGAAATCCTCCCCCATTTAGATTCATCCAAACCCCTCATTATCCCCTCGGTAGTAGGAGATGCCGACTTCCTCGTCCTCTAAGGCGGAACCGGACTCCGGCGCCCGGAGCTCCGCCGCTCGCCGGAGGAACAGCCCGGGTCTCCGCCAGGCCTGGTGCTGCTCCTTCGCCGTCGCGCCCCACAGCCCCGAGATTCTCGTTTCCTCCCCGAACCAGTCGAAGCTGCCGCAGATGACCGTGGACACCCGCCGTATTCTCTCCCCCGAGAGAGTCTCTCCTGTCGACTCCGACCCCCCTCTCCCGGAGTCCGCCGCCGCGGCCGCTGCCGGAGAGTCGAAGTTGAGGATGAGGTTGAAGGGGAAGGATGGGAGGTTGCTGGAGTTGGATTTGGACTCGGAGGTGTTGTGCGAGAACAGCTCATTCTTCTCAGGGATGGTTGCGGAGGCCCGGCGGAACGCCTCCGACGTTTCGGAGGATGGTCGGAAGATCGAGGTTGAAGGATTGGAAGATTTGGATGCCTTCAAGGAGACGATCGAGCTGATGTTTGAGAAGGATGCAATGAGGTGGTTCATGAACGCGGGTGTCGCTCGAGCGATCAATGTACTAGAGGTAAGGGTGGTTCTTTGTTTGGGTAAAAGTTTTTCTTTTTTAAAAAAAAAATCAGTTTGTTTATGTTCGCTTGAACACCAATTTGGATGCTTAGATGGATGCGTGGATTAAAAAAAAAAAGAGAGAGAGAGGAGAGGAAGGTCAAAATTGCACAGAGATCAATAAGATTAAGAATTGAGTCATATGGAAGGAAAATAAGCACTCGATATGAAGAGATTTAGCTATAAATTTGGTACAGTTTTGTCAAGTGGGTTATGTTCATTAAATTTGTGACTTGCTCAATGTTACCTGGACAAACAACAAGGGTGTCAAGAAGTGTCTGTGGGAGTGTTGGATACGAGATCTTTCGGAAGATTGAACACAGGGACGCACCCAGATTATATATAGATGTGCGTGTGTGCGTGTGCGTAATTTCATAAAATTCATGAAATCTCTTGCAACATGGTATAAATATTAGATTTGAAAATTCTAGATGCCAAAGTTTAATATAGAACCATGATGACATCATGGTTTGTTGTCTCAAGTGTCCAGGAAACGGCAATTAGCCTGAAGAATAGTTTTATCCCTTTCATGAGGGGTTAGACTTTTGGTTCAAGGTATTATTCGTTGAGGTATGAGAGTGTTGCAAAACCGGCTCTGGTGTAGATGCCAGCCTGATACGAATTGGTGTCAATTGATTTCCAAGGAACCTTTGGGAAATCAATTTTTCAAAGAAGTTTCACAAACATTGGATTGTAGAGCCTGTGGCCTACTAATTATCTGCTGTCATGTTACTCGGTTTAAGACCCTGCCATGGGAAAGTTTTAAATTTGATTAATTGAAGAGTAATTTGTTTTCCTTCAGTAAGATCAACCTTGTTAAAGCAATAGCTTTGGGCTTCTCTATGTACTTTACACAGGTCTTGAATTTTCCTACCTGTATGCATAATGAAACAAAAGAATCGAAAGCAATTTCTCATGAAGAGGAGCAACAGGTTGGTATGATAAAAGTGCATGTAGTTGATGTGGACAAAGTGTTATCTGGCTAAGGAAAGATAGGAAATTGGTAATCAAAGGAAAAATGACTATGACCCATTTAGGTTGGTATATTTTGAGGCTATGGTAGGAATAGGGCATATGTGGAAACAAGTTATTAATGAAAGATATCATAAAATAATGTGGGTTTAATCATTGAGTACATTGGAGATGTATTGGGTCTACAGGAGGAGATCGTAAGGGTTGTTGGCTTTGTTTAAGTGAGGTTGTTGGCTGTGTTTAAGTGAGGTTTAGTGTTCGAAGAGTGGAAAGTTAGACTTGATTTGTCGTTTAAAGGGAGCAGCATGGCCTCCATGTCATGCTTGTGCAGTAGATACCATCTTATTTCTTCAGTTGGACCAACAAAAATCATGAGTGATTTGGAGGCCTTAAATGATGTGAATATATGAAGATATTGTCACAGTCCTTATCACCTGAATACGCCATTTGTAAGTGCCATTGGTCTCTCTCTTCTTATTTTCTTTTCTTTCAGCAATGCTAGCTTATGCTGAGACATAGGAGAATGAGGGGAGAAAGTGGATCTATGCTTTGCAGTGATACTTATTCCTTGATGCATAAATATGCCACTTTTGTATCTTCTTGACTGTCAACATATGTAGTGATCAACCTTCATACTTTGTCTTTTATGTGCATAGCCAGATTGTGATGGTGGCAGAGTCATCATGGTATCTGTTGCATTTACTTACAACCTTCATTTTTGCCACTAGTCTAAGGGAAAATATAGAGATCTTTCACCTTCAATGTAAGTTTTCTACTTAAGAGTCACCATGCTCACATAATATCTGGCCTCGATGTTATTAATGGCTCTCTCCTTCAGTTGGGTGATTTTGGAGTTGGATGCTACTTGAGCCATTGCTCTTTTCTCCAATGTGGGTGTTTGCTGCCTTTACCGGATTTCACCCTTCTCTCATGGTAGGGTCACCTTATATTTTTTATCAAGGAATCAAACATTGTTTACTCGTGTTCTCATCTGATTTTGTCAACATGATTTCACCACAATATAAAACAATGTAAGTAATTATTCTATGAATTTTTAATTTTGGAAATCTGTTTTAGAAATTTGATGGCATTAGGGTTATGGTTTAACCTCAGTAAATAGAGAGGCCAAACTGGAGACCTTTGAATTTCTATGTATCAAGTGATTATAAAGCAATCATGAATGCAAAGTGCTGGTAAAACACCCTTGCATTGACATTCATTGCCACCCTCCTAGTTAGATCTCCTCCCCCTTAAAAAAACGTTTTCAATCATGAAGGCTGCTTTTAATTTAATTTCATAGATCACCTATTCAAATGTAAGGGAGGAAAAAAAAAAAGAATCATCTTTTAGTATTGCTTGTTTAACTCCTTTGCAACCAGTCTGCTGTCCTCAATATATAAATCTGTCGTATGATATAACTTAGCCTATCCAATGTTAGAACTGGATTTGTTCTTAGCCTATCCAATGTTAGAACTGGATTTGTATTTTGTTTCAGAAACCAGATGAATGATAAACTGATTATAAGTTTACATTGTTGTAAAGGACAGACGTGCCCTTAAAACCATGAAAGTTAAGACCAAGTTGTACCTCCTGAAGGTTATTTTTCCTTGACCACAACCAAGAGTAGACACTTGGACAACAAAAAAATTGTCGGGATTCTAATAAAAGCAGAGACCTAATTGCATTTGGAAAACCATTTTGCTATAAATTGGACTAGCAGAAACACTGAATTATGAAAGGTTTAAATATGCGCCACATCTGCAAATCCAATTATTGCACCAAATTGTCCTCCTTTACAGTGTTTTAGTAGTCAAATTCCTCAGTTTTCAATAATAAAAGCAAACTTTACCACTTCATCGTATCAAGCGTGCTCATTTTTTTTGCCTGATAAGAATTGGAAAGGATAATGATACTTAACAACATTAGAATAGGAAAGTATTATGAGGTATCATCAATTATTGGCTGGAGATATCACTGCACTTCAATATTCTTAAATGTTTTCTTCATGCCTTCAAGTGGTTCATTAGTTACTCCACAATTTTTGTCTGTTCACATGTGTAGAAGATTAAAACCGACAAGACAATGGTTTGCTTGAAACCATTAAATGAAATGGCAAAATCGAATAGACTTACCATCTTTTCTTCTTCCTTTTTTCCTGGATTGAGCACTACTGAAATGGATTTGTATGCCTTTCACCCGGTCTTTATGGACGAAATGGTATCATGAAAATAGGCATTTGAACTAATGGTTAACCTTCTTAGGATAAGGAACAAATGATGGAGGTTATAATTTCTTTTCTAGAAAAAAAATTTTAAAAAATAGTTTATATCTTATACAGTCCAGAGCCTCTTTTACATCTGGCTTTTGCCATGAATTAATTCTTTGTCGTTTTTATTATAATTCTGCTTAATTGCAGTTGACTTTCCAGATATTGCATTCTCCAATTATTTACAATTTATGTTTAAGATCCAAAGTTTGGTTCTCAGGTATCCTCCATGATTATGTTTGACAGAGGAGTTGCATTGTGTCTGAAGTACCTGGAAGCTACTCCATGGAGCGAGAACGATGAGGAGAAGCTGAATAACTTATTTGCAAGATTTTCTTTTGACACAGTAATGCCCAGAGATGTGCTAGCCAGGTTATATCCACAAGGTTCGAGCAGCTCAGAAGATCTAGCATTACGACTCATACTGTCTGTTACGAATGGGACTGACAACAATGCAAGGAAGAGGCTGCAGTCCTTAGTCTATGGTCTCTTGTCCAAGAGCTCATTCCATGATAATGGCTATGTTGGACTAGACAAAGATGGCTTGTATAACATTTGTCATTCTTGTCTGAATTCTCTGGTGGGGCTCTTTAAGGAAGCCTCCACATCAGTTCCAGTTGATCAGACAGCACTGATCAGAGGAAGAAAGCCACTGATAGAACAGATCTCTAAACAAGTCGAAAATATAAACTGGTTGCTAGAGATACTTACAGACAAGAATATTGCAGAAGATTTTGTGGAGCTGTGGGCAGAACAGAAGGAATTGATAGGGTTGCATGAGAGGGTGTCACCAATG
The DNA here is from genome assembly GCA_900491605.1 of Calamus simplicifolius. Lineage (NCBI taxonomy): Eukaryota > Viridiplantae > Streptophyta > Magnoliopsida > Arecales > Arecaceae > Calamus > Calamus simplicifolius. Next base: position 758,590 of record UESW01004422.1, read on the forward strand.
GTAAGATATGAGCTCAGCCGGATCTCGGCAAGTGTGTTCATAGAACTGGGGAGAGGAAAGCTGCACTGCTGTGGAGAAAAGAGGTTCAGTGTTCTCCAAGCATGGTTTAGTCCAATACTGATGGATTTTGGTTGGCTGCGGAGATGTTCAAAGGGGCTTGACATGAGTATCTTAGAAGAAAGCCTTGGTCAGGCAATCCTCACCCTCTCACTCAACCAGCAGCAGAGTCTATTCGTGGAATGGTTTCGGGTATTCAGTAGGCAGGGCACAGAGTGCCCAAATCTGGGCAAGGCCTTTCAGGTATGGTGGCGAAGGTCATTTGTGGGAACAGCAGAAGCACGAAGCTGGCTTCAGTGATTCAATCTTCAATTTATTATTCTATGTACGTAATTCGATGTCATGTCAGGGAAGAAAACAGTCGATGCAATTGGCATTGCTTTTGTTTAATCACAAATAAAGTCTTTTGATTTGCTTTATCACACAGATAGTTCTCGACAAGCTCTGCTCATGTGTCCTAACCCTAAATAAAAGGAGAAAGATTGGGTTAGACTGATGGACAGTATAAAATTATAGTTATATCTTATAAATAAAAATCTTAGAAGAGTAATAATTGAATTTCTTCATCATAGCTCGAGTTCTTTATTATTGTTATAGAGCAGAGTCATACTTGATCTCACATGCATCAAGAAACTGTAGGATTCCCAGGGGAGAAAAAGAAAGTAAAGTGAAAAAAAGAAGAAGAAAAAATCATCCACACAAAGATATCACTTTGGTCTTGCGAGTATAATTACAAGAAAAATCTTCGATGGAGCCCTCTTTTCTTTTATCATTAAGTTGACGGAAGCTCTCTAAAGGGATAGGAGTTTGACTGCTGAATTCTCGGCATGGGATCGGAGATGACCGTTTCTACAATGGAATGCATGAATGCTATTGCTAGGCCATCGGAGCATGAGCTGGATCGCTCGAGATAAATCTTTATTATGCAAGCATCTGTTGCCCGACTTTTAGAAAGCAACGTTAAAATTACCTTCTTCCAAAGCTGTTGGCAGCCATTGTTGATCAAGGTGCTTCTGGGTCTCACATTGGACGGCAATTCTACGCTGATTGATTCAAACCATGGAGAATATTTCATGATATTTGTAAGAAAAGGAAGAAGAAAAATGTAATAAATTTGAGCGTGGAAGGACCGGAGACATAAACCTTCATGTGATGATAGTTTCAATTGAGCGTGGAAGGACCGGAGACATAAACCTACATGTGGTGATGGTTTATTGCATGTTTACTTGCAATCAAATGTGATCGATTAAATAGAAAGAGAATCAAAACAATAGTTTAACGTTAAATTGTAAAGCAATCAATTTTTCTATTAGAATTGAAAAAGATTAGCCGAACTATTAATAATATTAGTTATATTATCACCTTCAATTGGAGGAGAAGATCGATGAGAAACGAAGTAGGTGTTGCCTAGTTGATTGAATTCTCGAAGCATATTAGAATACATAGTGATGACGTCAAATCACCAGCCTCGAGCATACGGTTGCCTCCTCCAGCGAGCTCCTCGCGCCTGCAAGCAAGTCCCGAGGGCCGGAGATTCCGGTAAGGACCCTCCGACGCTCAAGTCAGTGGTCTGGGCATCAGTCGTGAGCTTGAGGAAGCTCGAAAGAGAAAAAAAGAAAGAGGCCCAGAGAAGAGCCTTCTCTGTGAGCGTTTAGGGGTGTCATGAGCGTGTTACCTGGTCGAGGTCCCTCTTACCTTTTTTACCGATGCCTGGAATCCGTCGGCTTGGGACGTGATCTCTTGTCAGAGCATTAATTGATGGCAGTACGGTGGAGCTTACCTCCATGTGCCGTGTCGCGCTGCGGGCCGCGTCCTGTCAGAGTTGGTGGCTGCAGGGCATGGCCGATCGTTACGGCGCTTGCCAGGCGTGTCCCCCCATTTTGGTTGTCTATCCCTCGTAGAGCATTTGATCATTGAGTGCTCGCATGGCACTGTTCATGCCCTTGAATGAGCTTCAGAGAAAGTTGTGGGTGAATACTTGCATGGTACTGTTCACCGGCACTGTTCAATGTCCGAGCCTGAAAGGGGTCTCGGGTCTCGGGGTAGGATGCTGTGGATGGACCCTGAGACCGACGGGGGGTCTCGGGGTAGGATGTTGTGAAAGTACCTCGAGACCGATGGGGGGTCTTGGGGTAGGATGCTGTGGATAGACCCCGAGACCGACAGGGGGTCTCGGGGTAGGATACTGTGAGTGCACCCCGAGACCGACGGGGGGTCTCGGGGAGGATGCTGTGAGCGCACCCCGAGACCGACGGGGGGTCTCGGGGTAGGATGCTGTGACCGCACCCCGAGATCGACGGGGGGTCTCGGGGTAGGATGCTGTGAATGCACCCCGAGACCGACAGGGGGTCTCGGGGTAGGATGCTGTGACCGCACCCCGAGACCGACGGGGGGTCTCAGGGTAGAATGCTGTGAATGCACCCCGAGACCGATGGGGGGTCTCGGGTTAGGATGCTGTGACCGCACCCCGAGACCGATGGGGGGTCTCGAGGTAGGATGTTGTGACCGCACCCCGAGATCGACGGGGGGTCTCGGGGTAGGATGCTGTGACCGCACCCCGAGACCGACGGGGGGTCTCGGGGTAGGATGCTGTGAATGCACCCCGAGACCGACGGGGGGTCTCGGGGTAGGATGCTGTGAATGCATCCCGAGACCGACGGGGGGTCTCGGGGTAGGATGTTGATGGACCAGGAGGTCGAGGTGGGCCGGAGCCAACGCTGAGACCGACGCTGAGATGGGAATGGGCCATGACCGACACGGAGGTCGAGGTGGGCCGGAGCCGACGCCGAGACCGACGTCGAGATGAAAATGGACCGGGACTGACACGGAGGTCGAGGTGGGCCGGAGCCGACGCCGAGACCGACGCCGAGATGGAAATGGGTCGTGATCGACACGGAGGTCGAGGTGGGCCGGAGCCAACGCCAAGACCGACGCCGAGATGAAAATGGGGTGACCGACCCGGAGGTCGAGGTGGACCGGAGCCAACGCCGAGATGGAAATGGGCCGCGACCGACCCGGAGGTCAAGGTGGGCCTTGGAGGTCGATGCGGGGCTCTGTCAGCTTCCTTCACGGTTCTCTAACGGCGTTGGATCAGCCACATCAGATGCCCCCTCGCCCCTGAGACGAAGCGGGCCTACCCCAGCAAGACGAAAGGGGCGTTACCTCCCAAGTGGATGATCCTCGCATGATGCAGGGCTTCATGCCTGGCTGGTGCAGGGCTTCAGGTGCCGACAGGTGTCGGGCTTCATGCCTGGCTGGTGCAGGGCTTCAGGTGCCGATGGGTGTCGGGCTTCATGCCTGGCTGGTGCAGGGCTTCATGTGCCGACGGGTGTCGGGCTTCAGGTTCCGACGGGTGTCGGGCTTGATGCCTGGCTGGTGCAGGGCTTCATGCCTGGCTGGCCCAGGGCTTTGGGTGCCGACCGGAGTCGGGCTTCATGCCTGGCTGGTGCAGGGCTTCATGCATGGCTGGCGCAGGGCTTCAGGTGCCGACGGGTGTCAGGCTTCATGCCTGGCTGGTGCAGGGCTTCATGTCTGGCTAGTGCAGGGCTTCAGGTGCCGACTAGTGCGAACTTTATGCCTGGCTGGCGCAGGGCTTCATGCCTGGCTGGTGCAGGGCTTCAAGTGCCGACGGGTGTCAGGCTTCATGCCTGGCTAGCTCAGGGCTTTGTGCCGATCGGGGTCGGGCTTCAGGTGCCGATGGGTGTCGGGCTTCATGCCTGGCTAGTGCAGGGCTTCAGGTGCCGATGGATGTCAAGCTTCATGCCTGGCTGGTGCAGGGCTTCATGCCTGGCTGGTGCAGGGCTTCAGGTGCCGACGGGTGTCGGGCTTCATGCCTGGCTGGTGCAGGGCTTCAAGTGCCGACGGGTGTCGGGCTTCATGCCTGGCTAGTGCAGGGCTTCATGCCTGGCTGGTGCAGGGCTTCAGGTATCGACGGATGCCAGGCTTCATGTTTGGCTGGTGTAGGGCTTTATGCCTGGCTGGTGCAGGGCTTCAGGTGCCGACAAGTGTCAGGCTTCAGGTGCCGACGAGTGTCGGGCTTCATGCCTGGCTGGCCCAGGGCTTTGGTACCGACCGGGGTCAGGCTTTTATTGCTGAGAGCCGGTGGTACACCGCTCTGCCAGTGGTACACTGGGCTTCATGCCTGGCTGGCCCAGGGCTTTGGTGCCGACCGGGGTCGGGCTTTTGTTGCTGAGAGCCGGTGGTACACCGCTCTGCCAGTGGTACACTGGGCTTCATGCCTGGCTAGCCCAAGGCTTTGGTGCCGACCGGGGTCGGGCTTTATGCCTGGCTGGCCCAGGGCTTTGGGTGCCGACCGGAGTCGGGCTTTTGTTGCTGAGAGCCGGTGGTACACCACTCTGCCAGTGGTACACTGGGCTTCATGCCTGGTTGGCCCAGGGCTTTGGTACCGACCGGGGTCGGGCTTTTGTTGCTGAGAGCTGGTGGTACACCGCTCTGCCAGTGGTACACTGGGCTTCATGCCTGGCTGGCCCAGGGCTTTGGTGCCGACCGGAGTCGGTCTTTTGTTGCTGAGAGCCGATGGTACACTGCTTTGCTAGTTGTACACTGGGCTTCATGCCTGGCTGGCCCAGGGCTTTGGGTGCCGACCGGGGTCGGGCTTTTATTGCTGAGAGCCGGTGGTACACCGCTCTGGCAGTAGTACACTGGTCTTCATGCCTGGCTGGCCAGGGTTTTGGGTACTGACCGGAGTCGTGCTTTTGTTACTGAGAGCCGGTGGTACACCGCTCTGCCAGTGGTACACTGGGCTTCATGCCTGGCTGGCCTAGGGCTTTGGGTGCCGACCGGAGTCGGGCTTTTGTTGCTGAGAGCCGGTGGTACACCGCTCTGCCAGTGGTACACTGGGCTTCATGCCTGGCTGGCCCAGGGCTTTGGGTGCCGACCGGAGTCGGGCTTTATGCCTGGCTGGCCCAGGGCTTTGGTGCCGACCGGGGTCGGGCTTAGAGTGCTGGCGCTTGGGGTCGATCGAGGTCTTTCCTGCTGGACCCGGGCTTTTTGTACGCCAAAGCGAGGTTGGCCTTGGATGTTGATGCAAGGTAGATCTTCCATGCATGACATTTTTAAGTATTAATGAAAGAACTGTCTTAAGTGCGATGTACTTAGCTCTTGTAGCACCCATGTTTTTCCTTTTGTGGATTTGAGCACTTCCGCTCGCTGGTGGTCTGCCCCCCAGGGAGTCATGTTAGTCGGATTGGAAGTGTTGTTATCCTTACTTGGGCCTTCCCTCGCATTGGAGGCCAGGACGAGATGTCTGGCCGGGAAGAAGCTAGAAACCGGGACAAAGCTGGAGTCTGTTGAGGAAAGCCCCGATAGTTGGTGGTCATTGAAGATGAGAGGCCGGGAGAGTCCATTGATGGTGGACGATTAGGAGAAGATATTGCTGTGAGGCCCCTTTGCCTAGCTCTTTCTTTGAAGAGATTGATTGCCCTCGGTGCAGAAGCTTGAGAGCAGCTAGAACGAAATTCGTAAAAGGTCCTAGGCTCGGTTTGGCTCTCGGCTTACTACCACCAGAAATTGACATGCCCATAAATCCTTGCGGTGACGAATAATATCTCAAGTTCATCCCTTTTAGAAATTATTCTTCGACCTATGCTGCAGTCCGCCTCTGATTGATTGTTGAGCCTTTGAGTGAGCTCTCCCAGCCATTGGTGTTGTTTGTCCAGACGCTTCTTCACCTTAGGTTTAAGATCTTTCCCAGATGGCTCAGAAGATGAGTGATGAGAGGAGTGACAGCTTGAGCGGAGGGTAGGAGACTGCAGTTTCTTGAAAGCTTTGCTTCTGCAGCTCATGAACTGCTGCATTGAAGGCTTGAACTTGCTGACTGAAGATAGCCAGCTGGGGTTGGTGGTGAGTGAGGAGCAGAGAGAATGATCCCTTGTTGCTCAGTGTGACATGGATGCCCCCCGGCGTGATTGGTGAGGACCTTCCGGACATGCATCACCACCAAAGGCTTGACGCTGCCCCCCAGCGTAGCTGGTGGAGACCTCTTGCGCACAGGCCATCACCAATGTTTAAGAGCTCGGGGAAAGAGGAGTTGTCGATTGCCGATTCGAAATCTCTATTATCCCCCCTACCTGGCGCGCCAATCTGATGACGCCAAATCACCGGCCTCGAGCGTGCGGTTGCCTCCTCCAGCAAGCTCCTCGCGCCTGCAAGCAAGTCCCGGGGTCCGGAGATTCCGGCAGGGACCCTCCGACGCTCAAGTCAGTGGTCTGGGCATCAGCCGTGAGCTTGAGGAAGCTCGAAAGAGAAAAAGAGAGAGAGAGAGGCCCAGAGAAGAGCCTTCTCTGTGAGCGTTTAGGGGTGTCATGAGCGTGTTACCTGGTCGAGGTCCCTCTTACCCTTTTTATCGATGCCTGGAATCCATCGGCTTGGGACGTGATCTCTTGTCAGAGCATTAATTAATGGCAGTACGGTGGAGCTTACCTCCATGTGCCGTGTCGCGTTGCGGGCCGCGTCCTGTCAGAGTTGGTGGCTGCAGGGCATGACCGATCGTTACGGCTCTTGCCAGGCGTGTCCCCCCTTTTTGGTTGTCTATCCCTCGTAGAGCATTTGATCATTGAGTGCTCGCATGACACTGTTCATGCCCTTAAATGAGCTTTAGAGAAAACTGTGGGTGAATACTTGCATGGTACTGTTCACCGGCACTGTTCAATGTCCGAGCCTGAAAGGGGTCTCGGGTCTCGGGGTAGGATGCTGTGGATGGACCCCGAGACCGATGGGGGGTCTCAGGTAGGATGCTGTGGATGGACCCCGAGACCGACGTGGGGTCTCGGGGTAGGATGTTGTGAAAGTACCCCGAAATCGATGGAGGGTCTCGGGGTAGGATGCTGTGGATGGACCCCGAGACCGACGGGGGGTCTCGGGGTAGGATACTGTGAGGGCACCCCGAGACCGACGGGGGGTCTCAGGGAGGATGCTGTGAGCGCACCCCAAGATTGACGGGGTGTCTCGGGGTAGGATGCTGTGAATGCACCCCGAGACCGACGGAGGGTCTCGGGGTAGGATGTTGTGACCGCACCTCGAGACCGACGGAGGGTCTCGAGGTAGGATGCTGTGAAAGCACCCCGAGACCGATGGGGGGTCTCGGGGTAGGATGTTGTGACCGCACCCCGAGACCGATGGGGGGTCTTAGGATAGGATGCTGTGAACGCACCCCGAGATCGATGGGGGGTCTTGGTGTAGGATGTTGTGACCGCACCCGAGACCGACGGGGGGTCTCGGGGTAGGATGTTGATGGACCAGGAGGTCGAGGTGGGCCGGAGCCGACGCCGAGACCGACGCCGAGATGGGAATGGGCCATGATCGACACGGAGGTCGAGGTGGGCCGGAGCCGATGCCGAGACCAACGTCGAGCTGGAAATGGACCGGGATCGACACAGAGGTCGAGGTGGGTCGGAGCCGACGCCGAGACCGATGCCGAGATGGAAATGGGCCGTGACCGATACAGAGGTCGAGATGGGCCGGAGCCGATGCCGAGACCGACCCGGAGGTCGAGGTGGGTCGAAGCCGATGCCGAGACCGACGCCGAGATGAAATGGGCCGCGACCGACCCGGAGGTCGAGGTGGGCCTTGGAGGTCGATGCGGGGCTCTGTCAGCTTCCTTCATGGTTCTCTAACAGCGTTAGATCAGTCACATCACATAGTAAAGAAGATTTTTATAACAATATAGTAAGTTGCCAATTGATTAGGCTGGCAACGCTTTTTGTTAATTCAAAATATCTGATCACATTCGTCAATTAAAAAAAAAGAAAAAAATTAAGTATGATCCATCATCATGTAACTTAATGCACCATAAATTGATTATACATGTGTATGTAAATTTAACGGAATATATTTTTTTTGGCTTTTTTATAAATTTATCTCTAATATTTTCTACAGTAGTATATTAATTCTATCTATTTTATGTATCTTATACTGCCAGTGTTAATTTCGTACAATTTTTTTATATAACTCTTACATTAAATCAACCATTTAATTCATCAGTAGTTGGGTCTTGAAAAAGAAGAACGTGAAATGAGAAAGAATAAGGCAAATTTAAATTTTATTCATCAACAAATCAAAATATTGTTTATCTGTCTGCAGCTTTGCTAAATCTTAATGATAATTCAGTTAATAAAATTTTATAAAATCAATATACACAAATAAAAAATTCTACAATATTTTTATATAAATATAATCCAATCTTTTTTGTTATAAAAGCTTAATCACCACTTGGCATAAAGAAATTGATCTTCAAGCACCAATTGCGTTTTTTTTTTTTTTTTAATTTGTGTGTGGCATGGTTGGGCACAAAGCATTCCTCAATCCTCATATAAAATCCAACTACCCGAGAGAATCCACGGCCGCCGTAACGCTTTGCGTCCATCCTTCCAGAAGCTTGCGCCGTTGTTGAGGCGAGCCCATGCGGACAAAAAAGTTTGTTACAGAATCGGTTCAAACGTCATCTCGGCGGTTGCCGCGCACTTTGATCATCCTCTGGTGTCGTCCGTCTGATCGGTGGGACCCTCTCTTAATGATAATTGAAAATAAAAATTTTTCATTAACGATCAAACGAATAAACGGTTCGAAAACAATATTTTACATGTATATATATATATATATATATATATATAAAAATAAAATAAATAATAAAATATAAATAATAAAATGTGTTTAAATTTATTTTTTTCATTTTTACTTTTAGTTATGTTATGTAGCCATTTTTTTATTTTTTTCACGATTAACTTTCATTTTATTTTAAAAAATTTTATTTTTTAAATTTTTAATAAATTATAAATTTAATAAAATAATTTTATTTTTTATTTAAATAAATAAATAAAATATATTTTTTTTTTGTTTCGTTAACTATAACGGTTTAATGGGCGAACAATAATGATTTTTTTTTTTTTTTTTTTTTTTCTGATGAACCGATATAGGCCGTTTCTAAACTACCCCTAACCGTTGCCAACGCTGCCCCTGCTTCATTCACCAGCGCATACACATGCTCGCCCCTTGTGCGGGACTCGCACGCTAAGTCCAGACCAAGGTTGACGGCCGTAAACGGCCCGATGGCTTCGGAGGGCGACCGTCCGCAGACGGCCGTCGTTACGGAAAGAACGGACCTCGAGTCGCTGACGGCGACGTGGCGGTGCCGGCACCTGCAGGGTACGCTGACCAGCTTTTCCCCTGCTCTCATGGATGTAGATACCATATCATGCCATGATGATGATGATTGTCGCATGTATGATATGCAACCATTGTCATCAGAGTGGACACCGTGTCTCGCGTCGTAGCTGGACGTGGACCTCGTTACCTTTTTTTAACAAAAATAAATTGATTTGAGGTTATATTATCCAAATTGCCCTTGCCTTTTTGTTTCTTTTACCGTCTTTGCGATGTGCTCATTTTCGGTGAGCTTACCTTCCGAGAACTTTGAGAGGGATCGCTTCCGCCCGTATTATATATATATATATTTTTAAGGCTCGTTCGGGCTTCATATATTCAGCATCTAAAACCGTTCAATCCTAAATCCGACGGTCAGAAATGACTGAAATATCAAAGAGGAAACAGCGGAGTACTAGATTACCATGCGGTCCCACGACGAGGGCAGTTTCGCCTTTTTGAAAGTTTGAGGGGCGCCTCATGATTGCCGTTGCCGGAGAGACGCGTGTCGATGCGTAACGAAGTCTTATTTTTCTAGCAGCCAAAAAGCCGGTGTCGGTTGGGATGCAAGGAATCGAGCCGGGATTGAACCGGTCAGGCTCGTTCTTGACCATCTGATTAATATAAAACAAAACAAAACAAAATAGATATGATCATCAGGACCTGGATTGGAACGGCTTTGATGAGGCTCTTTAAAACAATGGAACGTGTTAGTTGGGACAGGCTGAGCTGTGGGGTTTGGTGAATGAGAGTTGGTCAGGTCTAGCCAGCCAAGTTTGATGTTTCAAAAGTTAGAGTGGACCATTTCTTTGGACTTATTCTTATTTGTTTGGGTTTGAGGCTTGGTAGGATAAATTTTTGGCTGTCTTGCATTGCCTATGGAAGAACAACATTGCTTTCATGAGTTTCTATGACTATCATCAATCCCGGCACGTCGCAATCTTTGATTTATCAATGTACGTCTAGGATTATGCTAGTAAGTTTTGATTTTTGATTTTTTATTTTTTTTACATATGGATGATCACACTAATCTAATGTGAGTTAATCCATATAAATCAGAATATAATATTTATTGATGAACAATGAAACAACGATCGTCGTGACTCTAAATCAAAATTCAGCATGATGAGTTGTAGAAGCCGCCACTCAATCAACTGAATTGGCTTCACGGTAGATATGATGAATCTGGGCTTTATAGACCTTTTGAAGAATAGATCAAATATCGCAGAGTAGCGGATTGGTAAGGACTTGAGGGTAATTTTTCTTTCAAAATCTTTCTCGATGAGAAGACTATGACCATCATAAGAAATGCCAGTTCAAGCAGCATAAAGCTTAGTCATATGGTTTGAGAAGTTTAGAATATCAAAACCTTTCACGTCAATAGAGCTTCACTGATTTCAGAAATAATAAAAGCTAAACCTACCGATCTTTATCGGACACTTCCATAAAAAAAAAAATTTGATTTGAACCTTCAATGAGTCGTTGGAAGTTAACACGAGTGCATGCATTTCTATCTCTGATTAACAATGGATTTACCCATGATGTACTATGTTGCGCACGTGAGTGAATTCATGGATGGGTGTAATGTAATCTACTGCATGATTTAAAATTTCTTTATCTATGTTCAGATGTAGTCTTGCATGTCTTTAACGTGAATGTTATTGTCTCTTGTTGGACAAGAATGAAGAATGTGAGGGAAAGTTCATACGGAGAGGAGGGACGTTCTTCGAATGTTTCTAACTTGCAATCGATAAGTTTCAAAGTTGGCATTCAAAAAGATGGCAGGCGTGCCGTATCATGGCCTACTCAACCTATTGGCATCACGTACACGTGATGCTCAAGAAGAATTTGTGTGATATATAAAAACACATTAATTTCGTTCGCATGGACGTTTGGTCAAGGTTTGTGATTTTTGAATGGAAATTGAAATCAATATTGTTTCTTATTCCAATTGTTTATTTAAATAAAATTAAAATTTATTCAAATTTTTTGCTCATTTCTTATGATTATAATTTTTATTTCATTTTGTTATAACTATTCTCATCATTTTTATATTCATTTTCTCTTTTCATCTCTTTTGATATGACATTGAGACCGTTTCTTTCTTGCAATTTTTATCACAATATCATTGTCATCAGGAAATCTTCTTCTTTCTTCATAAATAATAAAAGGAATTAAGTACGTCGGATGATTCTATTACCAAGTATATAATTATACTTAAAAAATATATAATCTTATTCAAACTAGGGTCTTTCTATTTTTCACTAATCTTCTTGGAGATATGGGGATGCACTTTTTTTTTTTTTTTTCTTATTTCCATTTCTCTACTTGATGGTATCGCACAAAAACCAATCAAGTATTATTAAACAAACTCATAAGGTATATGGTCTTAAGAATACATTTGAATTTGAAAGCTAAAAGTTATATCTATCTTCATGATAAATAATTTTATTTTACATAAAAGTCAAAAAAAAAAAAAATTCAAAAAGGTTGGTGGTAGACTTTAAGTATAAATTTTTTATTTATGAAATGAATATTAAATTATGAACATATATCAATAAATTAAAAATAATTAAATTTTAAATTATTTTTAGCTTATAAGTAAAATTAAAAACCAAAGCTGATTTTAATGTCAAAGTTTGAACGAAATAAATAACAGTAATAGAAATTAGTCTGATTCTAACTTTAATTTTCATAAGAGCGAAAGATAGGAACGAGTAATTCTGATTCTAAAGGATTAAAATATCTCTATTATCATTTATTATATAATCAAAATTACTTTGAAACTAATGCATCCACCTCATTCTTTTTGACTTCTGGTTCTGGCACATGGATCACGCATGAAGGCGCCTTCTAGACCCCAAAACGCTCTGCCTTGCGGCGCTTTGCTTAGATCACAAGGGATACATGGGCATGTGCTTCTTAAATTATCTCCTTCGCCATTAAATTAAAACATTCCCTCCCCACCAAAAAAAAAAAAAAAATGTTAATGACCGCTGCCACTGCCATGTTTGACAAGTGTTTGATGAAGTGCGCTCTAAAATTAAGCGTTGTGAAGGAAACTCTAGAAGTAAAAGACTTATTGCACTGTCCTTTAATGCAGCAAGATCGATTGTATAAATTGATCCGTTCATGCATGCTGATGCATGCGATAAAACTCATTAGGTTATTGCATAGACATCGATATGTATGAATAATTAATTCGTATAATTGATGCATACTTAAGAGATACAATAAAATCTTTTCAACTCTAGGGTGCCACCATTGGACCAGCAAATGGTAACCTCATGCCTTCATGTGTGTAACGACCCGGGCCCACGGGCCCGTTTCGTTACAAGAAAGCAAGACAGACAAGGTCCACACCAACTTAGGCCACCACAGCCCAAAAGGAATCTAATTGGTGCCTTGTCCTTCTTGCTTGATCGGTTATAAACCACTTAACCAACTCCCAATTATCCGATGTGGGATAATTAGGAGGGGCATCACAATCTACCCCAGAGCCATGCACCAGTCGGAAGTGCAGGAGCTAAGTGCCACACAGGGCAAAGTGCTACATCCATGGGGGATGGAAGCCACCTCTTGAACCTGTGGGGGCCACCTCTAGAATCCTGCCTGCCTGGTGGTTGTGATCAATTGCCCATGGCGACGAGGACGTCGCCTCTGTAAGGAGGGTAGATTGTGATGCCCCTTCTAATAGTCCCACATTGGAAAATTAGGAATTGGTTGAGTGATTTATAATCGGTTAAGCAAGAATGATAAGGCACCAATTGGATCCCTTTTTGGGCTGTGGTGGCCCAAATTGATGCGGAGCTTGTCCGTCTTGCTTTCTTGTAATGAAACGGGCCCATGGGCCCGGGTCGTTACAATGTGGCTTAAGGATGTGTCTATTAGTAATGACATATAGTTTAACAACTTGCTCTTGTCAAAGTTTCTTTCTTTATTTTATTATACATTGATATTTTGTATCATATAATTAACAAAGGCTTCAACATAAGAGATGTGAAAGCAATGGACCATATGAATTTTGAGCAACTAAAAAGCATACCAAGTCTCATCAGCAAAACAAAGTTGGAGGGTACATCGACGCTATCAGCATGCTTTCATTCATTACCCTTGTGTTAAGTAAAGATGGGGCTAATAGTTTTGAGTGATGTTAATGCATGTCGATAATAAAACTTGAATTAAACTTTTTAAAATGAGGGGAATGAGAGTTAACAAAGATTTAAACTGCTCGCAAAATGATAGTAGCTTGAATCTTACTTCAATTCGTAAGAAGTTAATAGGTCTACACATTTTTTTTATATATATCAAGTCATTGATAGGCCATCAAGAACATAATTGTTGACGCTTTTCAAATATAGTTTTTTTTTTTTTATGTGAGCACGATTATTTTCGTATCAAAATAGCTCAATATTATGAGCCATATCAATCAAGTTTATGATTCAAACCTGTTTCAACATAACATAAAAAAAAAAAAAACCGTCAGATTCTAACTTACATATGATCAAAGAAATATTAAATATTATTTAATTATGCACTTTGCTTGAGTAAGAATAAAATATTGATAACCCCATCTTATACCACTAAACGGCCAAATAAATGCTTAGATTAAATGAATTTAAATGAGAGGTACATCAGCAATTTCATAAAAGTGGTACACATTTTGTTCTCTACTTTTTTTTCTCTTTCCATTTTAAGGCGCAAAATAAACCTTTTTCTGCTTGAAAAAGGCAAAGAATAAAGCTTAACGTCAACAACCTCATTTTTTTCTTCCCTTCCTTAAATTTAACATCCACTCTCAAGGGAATAACAACATCTTAACCTTAATTTTGATATGAAGATTAATATTCCTCCCCCACCGGTTCTGGGTTTACTAGAAGGATATAAATTTGTAAATATGCTGAACATATCACGGATGCCTATCATTTCAGGAAACGAAGCATCAACGAATTCGATCTTATTTAATTAATATATAAATTCTTAGTTTTTATTTATGTCATGAAGAACGGTGAGGCCTAATAATATCAGTTATTTTTTCATCAAGCATAAGGGAATGGCTTTGGCTTCTCCTACAAATATGGTGTTTATTTTAAAAGGCTTCCAACGTAACGCGCCTGCTGCCCAAAGCCCCACAATAAATCAGCTCATAATGTTACCCTTGCTCTCACGTAACGAGGCCGTTACCATCTAATCACCGCCCGGTGACATAACTACGCCAAGTCCGCCGAGGGCCTTAAAAAGGGGGACCATGAGACACGATCGGGTCTCGGATAGGCTGACGCGGGGGCGCTGATTCTAAAGGACCCGGTTGGTGACCCCCGTCGCGGCGGAGAATCCAACCTTCCGTCCACCGGGTGAACCAACCGACCAACCAACCAACCCCGCCTCGAGATTCGCGCTAGCCGCCCCCCGCCCATCTCACCGCTCGAGTCCGACCCCGGCGTCCCCACCGCTCGAACCCTCCACGGAGCACAGCAGCTCGACACCGAGGCGCGTACGTTATTTCTATGCGAGCATCCGATCATTCGTTCGATTCATGCGGGGCACGTGGCGAGGCAGCGATATTGAGCCCGCATATAAATTTCTATGCAAGACGGTGGATATTTTATCGGTCTCCAGGGCGGCGGACCGCGGATGGATGGATGGGTCATGTATGACCTCATGCATGATGGCCGGTGGCATGATGCCGCCTATGCTTAATATCTAAGAAGAAGAGGAGGAGGCTCTGAGGCGGAGGGATAGGGAGGACGTAAAAAGGGGGAGGAGCGAGAGGGAGAGAGAATTCAATCAAATCTAATGGAATTTTGACGTCCGCAAGGACAGCGAGCTCTCTCGCTCTCCCGTCCCCTCCTCTCCTCTCTCTCTCTCTCTCTCTCTCTCTCTCCTGGAGAGAAGAAAGCGAGAGAAGCGTAAATAGTTATATATAAATTTAAAGAAGGAAAAAAAAAAAAAGTCCAGGTGTCGAAGGAGAGAGAACAGCAGTCGCTCGGCGACGAAATCGAGAGATAATCAACAGCTCCGGAGAAACCCTAACTCTAGAATTCGCAAGCACCAGTAGATTGTAACGAACAAGAAGAAAAAGAGGCGTTGAGGATCTCTGGTGAGTTCTAGGGTTGTTTCTTTTTGGATTTTGTGTGGTTTTTTCTTTTCTTCGTTGGTTTCGTTTTCTGTAAATCTTCATGCAATTGGCTTGCTCGGAGCTGTGTCGGACTTGTGCATCATCGGTCTGAGTTACTGGTGGTGGAGTCGGGGAGGACTTTTATCTATATTTAGGTTAGATTTTTTCGTCTCCATTTAAGTGATGTTTCTAGGGTCGGAATCGGTGGATGGGATTTTACTTCAGGTTAGAGCGTGAAGGTGGAAAAGATCGCTGTGAGGGGAGAGGAAAGCGGTTGTTTTGGGGTTTAGGGGAGGAAAGATCGGTTTGAACTGCATCCTGCTTGTTTGGTTTCCGTTTCTGGAGAAAGATCCCATTTTCCTCTTTCTTTGTGTAATGTTTTTGCTTGCATTCTTGCTAAACGCGGGGCAGGAGGGACTTGGAGTGAGATATCTGAGGCCAAGTTACTGACTTTTTGTGGGGGGAATTGAGAGGAGATTGAATAGGATGTTGGGAGGCAAAGGCCCTTGCTTGGATACTGTCTCCACCACTCGAAATTCCTTATATTCACGTAAAGATTCCATCTTTGCTGTGGTGAGCCAAACTAGTATGGAACCATGGATCTGGGGTTCCAAATCTTGAAAACCATGTTGCTTTAACTAGAAATCAAGTCTTCTTCTGCTGCGTAAACCTTCCATTCCCTGTGCTCCCGTTAAAAGATGGTGCCCTCGGGGCCTCCGACTCCCATTGGCGGGGCCCAATCAGTCTCCTCGTCCCTCCTCCGGTCGAATTCCGGCTTACTCGGGGGGGCCCAGGCTGCTTCTCTCCCATCTCAGCCACCATTCTCCTCTCTCGTCTCACCTCGCACTCAGTTCAACAGTAACAGTTTGCTGGGAAATATCTCCAATGTCTCGTCCCTCCTTAACCACTCGTTTGGAAATGGAGGGCCTGGGTCTGGTAGTGGGCTTGGTACACCTCTAGCAAATCTCCAACAGCGAGGTGGCGGTGCTATTGACATGGCAGGCTCTGCGGAACCTGATCCACTCTCCTTTAACTCTTCATCCGGTCCAACCCAGGGGCAGCACTTCCAGAATCCTTCTGGAAACCAGCTTGGATCGGACCACCCACAGCCTCAGCAGCTTGAGGCAGTGCAGAACTTGCAGCAACAGTTCTCTGTTTCTCACAACCAGCAGCAGCAACAACAGCTTCGAGGAGGGTTGGGTAATGTGGGCAACATGGGCCCTGTTAAATTGGAGCCACATATGGGTCCAGCAGATCAGAATGGTCCTACACAGCAAATGCAAACATTGCGCAGCATCTCAGCAGTGAAAATGGAGCCACAGCAGCTGCAGCCTTTGAGAAACTTGGGGCCGGTTAAGATGGAACCTCAACATTCAGATGCATCAATGTTTCTGCAGCAGCAGCAGCAACAGCAGCAGCAGCAGCAGCAGTATTTGCAGTTGAGGCAGTCTTCCCAGGCTGCAGCTGCCCAGATGACTCTCTTGCAACAGCAGAGGATGTTGCAGCTTCAGCAGCACCACCACCAGCAGCAGCAGCAGCAGCACCAGCAGCAGCAGTTACTCAAGAACCTACCCCAGCAAAGAAGCCAGTTGCAACAGCAGCTTAATCAACAAGGTCTTCCTGTAAGACCGCAAGCGAAACAGGCTATGTATGAGCCCGGAATGTGTGCTAGGCGATTGACTCACTATATGTATCACCAGCAACATAGACCAGAGGTGATTTTCTGTTGCTCTCGATTTAGAACTCATTAGGTCAGGGTGTAGTTAAGTTGGCATATTCCTTTTACTTCATGCCTCTTTATTCCCTGTGCTGATTGCAGGATAACAATATTGAGTTTGGAAAAAATTTGTTGCGGAGTATTTTGCTCCCAATGCAAAGAAGAGGTGGTGTGTTTCTCTTTATGGAAGTGGTCGCCAAACTACTGGTGTTTTCCCCCAGGTATGATTACATGGCACTTGGTTTATACATGGTGTTGGGTGGTTTCATTTTTTAACTGGCCAGTTACTGGGGTGGTACTGTAGTGTTGGTGATGCCATGAAGATATGTGCAGTATTCCAGCTCAATTTAATTCCAGTCAACGCTAATTTTCATTTACATGCTCCTGAATTTTATGCGCAACTTTACAGGACGTGTGGCATTGTGAAATATGCAACCGCAAGCCTGGACGTGGTTTTGGTATGTACCATCCGAGTTAATGATTATCATTTATCATAATTGTCATCATTTAATTATGTGGCGGTACATAAAATTTCTTTGTGTTGCATATATTTTTTGATACTCTATAAAGGGTAATACTTTCGGGCTTCTAAAATGGGGAGCAACTTGCAAGTCGCTACTTTGGTGGCTTTTAAATTTCCCCAGCTTCAAAAGCAAACTCGATACTTACATTTTTGTCATAGACAGCTGTCCATGCACACAAATCCTTTCTGCCATCAACCCTACCCAAGTTGACGTTGTATCCTACCGTCCTTTCTACGGTCAAATTCTTGCTTCACCTTTGTTCTCCACCTTCATCTTTATTGGTATGCTCCTGTGCTGCTGCACTAGTGCGGTGACAAAGAGCTTGTTGGAGGATTCAATGGAATGGCTTCAGTGAACAAATTGACCAAATTGAAGAAGGTGTGGATGTGGATCATGGTGGTTAATGGTGCCACCATGGTGGTGATCAGGGGTTTTGGTTTCATGGGCTTCTTAAACAGTTGGGATCAATTACAGAGGGAGGAAAGATGAGCAAAAATTTAGAGAGAAATTGGAGAGGGACTTGTTGGGGGAGAATACAGAGATGGGAGTGAAAGTAGGTTTGGATAAATATTAATCAGTGGAAAATAGAAGTTGCCATGTTTAGAGAGAGGATAGGGTTAGAAGTATTGCCATTGCATATAATGATTCTTTCCATGATACCATCAATAAAAAAAAATGATTTGGTTATTGAATATGCTTTTTTGTTTTTAATATGATTTTGTAGATCCATTTCAACTTTTCCTCTTTAAATACTATCTTAGAGAATTGTCTGGAAGAGTTAGAATGTTGCATTTACTGAAAAGATTGGTGTCTATATGCAAGAAACATGGGTTATCAGAAGCTTTACTGCATTCTTGGGTGTCATTTCTCGTGGACTCCCAGTAAGGATGTGCAATGGGCAGCATTAAGAGTACTTATAGATTCTTGTAAACATGTAAGTTTATATATGCATGTATGGATTTGTGTGCATATGCATATATACATGCATGTACGTACATACTTACATGAACATACATATGTGAACATGCATATATATTGTATAAAACACATATACATATATATTGTATAAATACACACATATACATATATATTGTATAAATACACACATATACATATATTTGTATATACACACACATATACATATATATTTGTATGTGTATATATATACATACACATATATATATATATATACACATATACATATATATATATGTATGTGTATATACATATATACACATATACATATATACATATATATGTATACACATATACATATATATATATATGTATATGTGTATGTACATACACATATACATATATATATATATGTATATGTGTATATACATATATATATATGTATGTGTGTATATACACATATACATATATATATATATATATATGTGTATATGTGTATATATACACATATATATATATATACACATATATATACATATATATATATGTATATGTGTATATACATACACATATACATATATATATATGTATATATACACATATACATATATATATATATATATATACACATATACACATATATATATATATATATATATATACACATATACATATATATATATATACATATACATACGTATGTTTCTTTGTGCACGGGCGCGCGCTACATACGCATATGCATATTTTTATATGTATGTACATATGCATGTATATCTTCCCTTATTTTGCTATTATGACAAATTTATTGATTAGAATGGTTGTTTGTTCCTTGAACTCTATTTTGGAATGACTGTTTTTTAATTGTTCACAATATTTGCTTTCTAGAAACTACAGCGGAGGTTTTGCCAAGGCTATGCCAAATCAAATATGCAAGCGGTACTTTGGAGGAACTCTTATATGTTGATATGCCCCATGAGTATCAAAATGCATCAGGTCAGATTGTGCTGGATTATTCTAAGGCAATCCAGGAAAGTGTCTTTGAGCAATTACGAGTGATACGTGATGGTCAACTAAGGATCGTCTTCAATCCAGATCTAAAGGTGAAACATCAAAATAAATGTTCTGTTGCATGCTAGATCCTTACTTTTTTCGCTCCATTACTGTGATTCTATTCAATCAATTTAATTTTTTTATGCTCATCTCTTAGATTGCTTCTTGGGAGTTCTGTGCGAGGCGTCATGAGGAGCTTATTCCTCGAAGACTGATAATACCTCAGGTGCCAAGTAATCTTTCGTTTTGGAATCAGTTTGCAAGTTCCTGCCTTATTTTGGTTCTTACTTGCGAGCATGCTCTTGTAGCTCATGTTCATGAATGGTTGATGTTTCTGCTGTGCAGGTTGGTCAACTTGGAGCTGTGGTACAGAAATATCAGGCCACTGTTCAAAATACGTCATCAGGTTTATCCACTCAGGATTTGCAAAGCAGCTGTAATTCGTAAGTCTGTTGCTTATGTTTCATGTCAAATTCACCCATCCATTTAATATTTAATATTTTTTGATTTATGTCTACTGCTAAATGAATTTTATTACTTTGACTATTCTTTAACATGTGTCAAATGAAAAACAATCACTTAAACCCTTGTTAAGATATGTGTGCATGTTGCAGTTAAGGCTGCAAACAATTTCTGGTTATCCAATAACATGACTGTGAGAGAACCATAAACTTTAATCCTGCATATGGACTGATCGTAATAAAATGTATTCATGTGTTATCCGTTAATAATCTATATGCAAAACAGTATGTCGAGTATTAAGGACTGTATAATCAATCCAAGCCATCAGGTCTGCTTGTATCATGCTGAACTGGTTGTGAAACTGAGTTGATATGTTGGTTTAGTACAGAAATTGGTCTCTGCTGGTCTTAATCGAGTGGAACCATCCGGTTCCACTTGATACTGACCCGTAGTGTTTGTTTTGAGTAGTATTATCATAAGAAATAAGAAGGGCCTAGAAGCTGTGTTGATATGAGATGTATATCATACCATACCATACTGATTGTATTGGTATTTAAAATTGAGATTTCGAACCTTGTCTTGTATCATGTTTTAGTAGAAATTTCATGTATGTTAACTTGTGAACCTTATTTTTGCATTTGTCGTGTTGATTTTTTATATACAATATTTTAGGTTTTAAACAATAACAAATTTATGATAATTTGGACAGTTTGTTTGGACAGTTTGTATAGCATGCCATGATTGTAGTTTTCTTCTATTATTAGGTGGAAACTGCTTAGGCTTTTAAAAGGAGCAGCCTTGCCCCCACTTGTGGAGAGACGGAAAGTGGAAACTGTTTAGACTTCTAAAGAAAAAACATTGCAGATATAAATTCTCCAGTTTAAATAATTATTCCACCACTATAATATTGCTTGATATTGACTATAAAGATTTTTGGGAAAATATTGGCATAAATTTATAATAGAGCTATTGAACATTGGATCATGGATATGAAACAATCGAAACCAGTGAGTAACAATGCAAACCTAACTTGCCTGGATCTTACAAATTCTGATGTGTTCAGATCCTTCTTGCAGTTTTATTATATGTGCACATGCATGTCTTGTCTACGTGCATTTGTTTACACATACATGTATAGAGCTAGCCATTTTTATCAAATATGAAATGATCAGCAACTTTAACCATCCAGATAAGCTTTTGAGGCTTGAGGATCGCATAGTAGCTCCAATCGGGTCATTTATTTTAACTGCAGATAAGTCGGGTGATAGTGTACATGGCTGGGATCTTTGTTTCTGTATTGAACATTGTTCTAGAGGTGGATGCTTAGGTGCCTAGGCACAAAATTGGGCAAGGCCGCATAGGCCAAGCCTTCATAAACCCTACTTATTCTAGAGTTTCTGTTTCCCTTTTCTTTGTTTATCTGAACCCCATATGCTACATTTGGGAGGGCAGTGGAGGCTAGCACCAACCCAGCAGCAGCTGATAGGCTCGCCAATGGTTCATTTTTGCTTTGGTGGACTGTGATGGGTGGTGGTGCTGACAGCAACTGCTAACGTTGGTGCTAAGCTTGCACATGTTGTCCACTTTTGTATTCCTTTGTTTCATACTTTCTTCGTTCAACCAGCCTTCTTCTCTTTCTTATTTTGATTGTGCCTCCTATTCTTCTGCTATTTTGCCTTTTTTATCTGGATATGTTTCCTATGTTTTTCTCTTTCATCATGCTTGCTAGCCTCTGTTCCGATTGCCTTACCCTCCACGATGAGTGTTTGTCGTGGCTCTGCAGTCTGTTTGCTGCCACTTCTACGCATTGCCCCTCATCTTCTTCTTCTTCTTCTAGTCCTCGCTGCTACTTCTTTGCCTTGCCCCTTACCTTCTTCTTCTGGTCCTTTCTGGATGTAGCTGCCTGGTTATGACTCCATAACTTGCTGCTATCCTTTTTCTCATGGATTTTGTTCTTTGGACTTCTTAAGGATGGAAAAAGGTTTTGCGATGCCATATATGATGAAAAAAGAGTGCATATATGATATATGCACATGGTTATGCACATGGTTATTTGCGTATATCATCAAAAGCATGCATAATTAAGGTTTGGAGGGCTTTCCTTCTTAGGTGGCTGCTTCGGTCATAAAGAGTGCCTGATGCCTGTTTTTGCATAGGCAATTGGCACCAGACCATTTTTGTCAATCAGGTTTGTTCCTTTTGTCATTATTCATGCATTAAATTCTTTGATACTGCTTTAGCCTGCTTTTTTGATACTAACAGCTGACAGTTGCATAAGTTTCAACTATTTCTTAGTTGTGTTAACTGGGGCGTACTCATACCAGGGCTCCTGCATGTTATATTATAACAAAGAAGACTTTCCAGTCCTGCCACTGTTAAAATTTTGAGCAATTTTATGATTTTTCATCATCCATGTATCCTTGTGAAGGCTACATCAAGTTATGAAATTTTGCATTTCATTTCAAAGATTGCATTATCTAATATTTGCATATCTGGTTTGATATTTATTGTTTTGATGTTTATGAATGACATTAACTCATACCTGATTTAATGTCATTTTATGATTTTTCGTCATCCATGTATCCTTGTGAAGGCTACATCAAGTTATGAAATTTTGCATTCATTTCAAAGATTGCATTATCTAATATTTGCATATCTGGTTTGATATTTATTGTTTTGATGTTTATGAATGACATTAAATCATACCAGCTAATTTGCTATTATTATCACCATAAATCAAGAGAATTCCAAGTGATCAACTGCCACTCAACTGTGTTGGTTGTTCTACTGTGTTATATGATTGCATGTGAGGCAGAAGCCATGCATGTAGAGGAATAGAGGAAACAAGGAAAGGAAATCCAGGCATCCAAGTGGAGTAAATAATTAATATTGGAATGCAGCTGTTTGCTACCTACATGTAAGGCTGAAAATGGGTTGGTTCAACCAGTGATCCAGCCCGGTCTTGACCTGATTGGACCTATCCGACCCGTATTAAAAAACCCATAGGTTGGGTTGGGTTGGGTTTAAAAATTGGACCCATTTTAAATTCTGGATCGGGTTTGGGTCTTATATATATATAATTTTCAAATCCGGCCCGAACTTGATTCGATCCGACTCATAAACATTGATCCCATCATGTAAATCCTATTTTCTTTCACTTCAATTATCCTTATTAATTCATTGAATGAACTATCATTTAAATTAATTCTCCTTTCATCTTAACAATGGGATATTATCTTTTTCATAATGTCTATTTTATTATTTGTTTTGATAGATTCTTATTCATAATGTCTTTAAGTATATTAATAAATGCTTTAGATATCATAATTTATAAATTTAAGAACAATCATATACTTGGATTGAGTTAAAAGTTTTTTTAAAAAAATTAAGTTTAAGCTAACTCTTTTTTATTTTATTTAATTTTTTTTATGAATCTATATTTGATTATTAATTACTAATTTTAGTTATAAAAACAATAATTAGATATGTGACTCAAATGCAAAACGATTTGATCTAATCCCATCTTGAACCTCAGTGTTTTGGGTTGGACTCGGATCATATTTGACCCCCAGTAGACTCAAATGGCCTGTTAGGTTTGAAATTCTTTCTATAGACCAGACCCAATCCAACCTGACTTGACCCGATCAGTAAATTGGTTGGGTTCGAGCCCAAATCATGTTTCAAATATGAAACCGGGTTGGATCGGGATCAAGCAAGACTCGACCTGACCTGACTCCTGTTTGCAGCCCACCTGCATGGCATGTGTTGAAAACTAGTGCAATTAATATGAACATGTGGCACATGTGGATGAGTGTGCTGATTTATGATGAACACAAGCAGCCAAGCGCATGCATGTGTCATAAAATACTGTTGGATTTGACCATTGGTATCTAAGCGAGCAGAAGACAATGGCTGTGATAGAGACCTGCTTTTTTTTTTTTCAGCTAAGGCACCTTTTTAACCTAATGGTATTGGTGCTGGGAAGAAGTACAGGCACCGAAGTTTGATGTGTTTATCAATATAATTTATTTTCACAGCCTTTCATTTCTTTTTTCTTTTTTCTTTTACCTTTTTTTTTGTTGGGGGGAGGAATTATTATGATGGCCTTTCAAAGCATTTCTCTAATTTGAGCATGCTAGATTTCACATGGGATATGCATGTGAAAGATAGTACAGCCCAATTTGTTTAAAGATTTTTATTGTTCATGTAATTTTATAAATACACAGTTTCAGGGACTATAAGTAAACAAAATAGGATATGCCTTTTTGGGACGGAGAGTATTCATGGTGGTGTGGGGACATGCATTGTGTCAATCTGGAGCCTCATGAATGATGCATGCATGCCAGAGTTAGGGTTTGAAATTAGCACAGATGTAAACTTGTCAAGAAATATGATGCTGACAATTTTAGTATCGCTAATTTAACTGAACTTTGATTCATTTATTGATAAAACCCATTTTAGTTTTCTGCCAAAGCACTCTGTGAGTTTTAGCACATGTAAATTATGAAAGAAATATGGACTTAAAAATTTAATTTATAGGTCTATCTGCATTTGAATCCATATATTGATATCCATCTGTATTTGGATCGGTATATTGATATATAATTGTACGAGGGCACATTCTAAATAATTGTTCGAATAATTATTTGTTTATGCATTGCATTGGGATGAATAACTCAGTGGGTATGAATCTGTTGCTAGACGCGTGATCTTCTGTACATTGTATATGGTTGCATAAATGAATAAATGGTGCCATATTGTCACTTCCAATCACATAGGCAAAGTTGCTTCATTTTTCTGACAATATTGCGCAACTCATAAGATGACAACTCCGAATCACACTGTTATTATGCAAATAAATTTCATTGTCTTCAAATTCACATATGTTAGTAAATATCCCGATAAGTTCATATGAAAATAATTACATTAATGTGGTCCGTTTCGTGCATTTTCTTTCCAGTAAGGCCTTCCTCCAAAACCTGTTCCTTTTTCTCTCCCTTTGTTAAGAAATTTCTGCATTCAGTAACTGTTGTTAAAGGTGCACTGAGACGCAAAGTGCATGTTGCCACAACCCTTGTGTGTTGCCTATGCCAAGGCGATGTGATTTTATCAAAGCACTCCATATGTTCTCCTCCCTGTGGGATTACAAATTTAGTTTGCTGTAGTGACTGTGTCTCTGTGGTAAAAAATTATTTAGGTTTTTATATCTGTTTTCCTGCCTATTGTGTTTCTGTTGTTTTTTATCATCACATACCATGTTTCTCAGACTCTTGGATTTAGTCTAAACACAGATATTGATACGACACTTGGACCACATGACTCGTAAATATGCACATGTTTGTACACAAGTCCATAACTCATGCGCAAATGTACACATGCCTGCATGCGCGCGCACGCCTACACATACTGTTCTAAACTCCATTAGAGCTCAGTTCCTTGGTGTGCTCTTAGCCTTTATAGCTTTGCATGCAGCTACTTTATGCAGGATTACATTCATCAAACGTATTGGGCACTGAATTCATGCTATTTTTTTCCCCCACTGATGATCTTTAAATGGTTTCTAATAAGATGCATGCTATTACAGGTTTGTGGCGTCTGCTCGTCAGTTAGCTAAAGCTTTGGAAGTGCCATTGGTAAATGATTTAGGATACACCAAAAGATATGTCCGATGCCTTCAGGTTGTTTGCTCTCTCGCTGCCATTGCTTTAAATCACTGTGAAGAACATATTTGTTGACTTTATGCATGCTTTAATTATAAAATACAAGTGCTGTTTTCTACTAAATACTCTGATTGTTTATTATTACCAATCTTTTACATTATGTAAGGCAACACGAGAGATTAATATTTCACTCATACTGTTGCTTGCTCCATAACTGATTACATTCTTCTGGTTGTAATAACCTAAAATGGCAGATATCTGAGGTGGTAAATAGTATGAAGGATCTGATTGACTACAGCAGAGAAACAGGGACTGGACCTATGGGTAAGATCTTATTCGTTTCCATCTCTTTGTTATAGCTCCTCAGCAACATTACACCTTTTCATATGACTGATGTTGATTACTTGCAATACTATTTTCACCATATTTATTAGCATGGAATTAATTAATTGTTGAGAATCCAATTCATGCACATTCACATCAGTAAAAGGTTTGGACATAAACTGTAGACTGGTAATTCCAAGTACTTTGGACAAGCTGTGCATTAGATTATTTCCTAATATCTGCAGATTTACCAAGATGTCGAAGGAATCATAAGACTAGAGAGATGTGGACATAAAAGTTTGTAGTATAGGGCATAGCCATGTTGCTGTCATGCTGCAAATGCCATGTATTCTGGAATATAGTGACTGACACCGAACCGAAAATTAATTTTATCATATCAAAATTAGTCTTTTGATATTATCATGTACGCATTTAGTTGCTCTCATATTCAACAAATCATTCGGTCGTCCTTTCTTTGGTTCAGAAAGTTTGATCAACTTTCCTCGAAGGAAGTCTATGTCATCAGGACTCCAAGCTCAGCAGGCCCAACAAGGTGAGGAGCAGCAGTCCATTAACCAAAATTTGAACCACAATGATCAGAGCGCTGCTCATTCCACGAGAGTGCAGCTTTCTCCTGCTAGCAATGGTGGTGTCAGTGCAAATAACTTGCTCTATGCTGCATCATCTACATCGACATCTGCAACTAGAGTTGTTGGGCTCCTGCATCAAAATTCAATGAATTCCAGGCAAGAAAACCAGATGAGCACCATGAACAACACCTACAGTGTTGGAAACACTGTTCAGATTCCATCTGCCAGTTCATCGAATTCACTTCCTCAACCCAATCCATCTTCCCCCTTTCCTTCACCAACGTTGTCTACATCTAACAACAATCCCACGACTTCACATAGCATGATGCACCAGAGCTCCAGTTTGGCTGCAAATTTGTCTGCAATACAACAAATGACTGCGCAACCTCATGAAGCTGATCCAAATGAATCACAGAGCTCCGTGCATCAAATCTTGCAGGAGATGATGATGTCGTCTCAGCTAAATGGTGTAAGTGCTTCGGGGAATGATATGAAGGGCATTAATGGAATGAATTCAGTTTTGAGTGGTGGGAATTGTGTCGTTGGAAATGCCATGGCCAACAATTCAGCCATAGGGGGCATGGGGTTTGGAGGCATGGGTGGAATAGGTCCAAGTGGGATAAGAGCAGCGATGGCCAATAACGCTGTGACCATGAATGGGAGGACTGGCATGAATCATCTCTCTCAGGATCCGACAGCCATGAGCCATCAGCAGCAGCAGGATATGGGAAACCGACTATTGGGTGGCCTTGGAGCAGTGGACAGCTTAAATAATCTTCAGTTTGATTGGAAGTCATCGCCATAAGGTAAAGTTAAAGGTAAAGGTAAAGGTAAAGTGTGTATGGGCTGTTAACCCAACCGGTGCATGTTTATATATCCAGGCAACAGAAATTTACCTGAGCGCGTGAGGAAACGTTGCCATCAGAATATGAGGCATCCGCCGCAACCGAAACAACAACAGCTGCAGTCATTGCGTCTCTTTTAACGTCTCTAAATTGCCTCACCTTTGTACCAAGCTCGCAAGAGGCATACATATATGGTAACATCATACAAATCCTTGTACCCTTTATTGTCCTATCGTCTAACTGTTGTTTGTAAACATTGTGTACTATGCCCGGCTCATTCTTGCCAATGCTACTTTACAAACGGAAAACACGGGAGGAAACCACAGTGTGTAGTAGTAACATGGGAAGAATAGAGGGCCTTGCCTGGTTGCGCCTGTTGTGCTTTCTCCAAAGGTCATTACAGAGTGACGTATTTTGTGTGGATCTTTTTGTAACCTTATCCTCTTCCAAAGGTGGTTTGTGGACAAAATATATGCTCTAATTTGTTTAACATGTTCAAAATCACATGGTACGTGATTCTTTTTAAGTGATTCCCAAAAATGAGAACCGAGTACTAGGGGATTTTCGAGATAAGAGTCATCATTTTTTGTCCGTATGGAAGGTTCCTTCGCACGTTAGCGCGGTGAACAAGACAGCAGCAATGAGGATGATAGGTTCCAGCACAATTAATAATCTTGCTTTAGGGTGAGTTCTGTTTTGGACGGGCATAAATTTGTCAATCCCCAATTTTCTTTAGCAGCGTAGTGGGAGAGGGATCCAGGAATAATCGAGGCTTCATAGGTGAATCGATAGTGGGTAAGCTAGGTGAACGGAACCTTTTCTTGCTTGTGCAAAGATGCTAATGCATCATATGATGTATTAGCTATGAACAAGGGATCTGGTTTCCTTTATTTTCCGCGTTTGTTGTTCTGGTGCACGTTTCCTGGTAAAGTGTTGAATGTTCTTAATTTAGGTTTTAGTGGCAGTTACTAAGGTATTAGTTGTGTTGGACGGTTGAAGTCCCAGTGTCTCTTTACATTTTACGTTTTTTTCCATTATAAGTGTTATGTTTGCTGTGAATATTTTCACCATGTTTCCTTTGGAGACGTTTAGGTTGTTTTTTAAACCCCCACAACCTGGATTTATAACCCGAACTTGAATGTAGCGTTTGGATGCCCTGTTGGCCTTATTCCATGCTATTCCCCCCAAATAGATAATAATAATAATAATAATAATTAAAAAAAAAAGCTAATGAGCCTCCCAGGAATTGGTATTTCGGAATTTATATTCCAGGCTTTCCATGGAATAGCTCTATTCTCACTTAACGTATTCCAAGGGCTGCACATTAGAAGCATAAATTAGTGTTCTAATGTAATAAATAACAATCTACAGAGGTCTAGGGATCTTGCAAAGGTGTTCCCCTAATTAATTACTTAGCTCCCCCAGCAGGCATAGCATGTGATATATTCAGAGATAACACAGTTATCAATCTGTTCATCCACTTCCACGATCAGCAGAAAAGAATAAAAAATTATGGCATTTTTGCGCAAAAAAGATAACAAAAAAGAAGAAAAAAATAAAAGAAATTGCAACAACAGCTTAGTCATAGTGCTCACTCCACTTCCTCTTCTGTACTGTAAACACTGCACGAAAGTAATTAGAAAAACTGGCAGCCATCATTTTCTTTTCAATCTTTAGCTTTAGATAACAACAGTTACAAGATAATTAGCAGAAGCTGAACTATGAACCGTCTTCTAGTTTTTGGAACACAAAATACAGCACATACACATACACAAGGAAATTGCTTAAGATGTGTACATAGAAACTACATATCTGGATTCTTTGATGTTCCTTGGACTCATTCTGTATGGTTCATGCTTGAGTCACCACTCTCCATTATGCTTCTAATGTGCAGTTCTCTAACCCTGGCAATTCTTCTGCCGCTTTTTTCCTTCTGGAGACACCTAACGTCATACCCACAGAAACTAGAGTCTCCAGTGATCTTGCACTGTTGGCGAGAAGATCTTCATCTATCTGTACTGCATCCTGCAAAAAGTACAAGGGGGCAATGAGTTTGACACATCACCTTACAGCATTAAAAAAGAGGTCAACCCTTGTTTAGTAAACATGTGCCTATACTAATTGAGAACTATGTCACAGATTGAATGTGTGTTCCTAAAGGTACTTGAGCTTCATTAGGCCCTCTTGTGTTTCTCAGGTTCATTGCCCGAGATCTCCACTTCATTCCTTAATGAAATGTGCGATGGTATCTCCACCATTTTGCTTAAAAAAGAAATATCTTATCCATTAAAGTCAAACATGAAGAAGCAGAAATCCTGCTTTGTTTATGACTAGCATGCTAGGGAATCATTCAGGTCTTGTGCTTCAAGAAGATTCAAAGGTCTGATGTGAGGTTTTTAGTAAGAGCAATACCCTTGAACTGATGTTTCTTGCCTTACCCAATTGCCTAGTCTGGTCTAAAAACAATCTAGAAGAGATATTAACCTGACATTTTGGTTTGTTGTCCAACAATCTTTGACGATGAACAGATACTGTGATTGATTTTGAAGCCCAGACAAAGGTTCAGGTTCTAAGTCCCAATATTGGGCCCTGTATGGGTACCTCGCTGGCATTTTATAGCATGCCTATTCCATGTATCTCAACAGGGGTGTGCTGAGAGACCGTACTAGCACTGTATCAGTTTGGAGTACATCTCATACCGGCTGGTATAGGTTGGTTCTTAACGCCTTAGCCTAATGCCCTGGATTCATTCCACTGAATAACTACATTTCCACAACAATTTCTTCAATGAAGGAATGACACATGGTAGCAGAATAGTGACTTTAACTGGCAGATAAATCTAAGGTTTGCCGACTTTAAAGGAATCTATCTTGGAAAAGGTGCTGACTTTATTGGAAAAGAATTTGACCATATGCCCGGAAAATCAATGTAATGTTGGGTAGATTAAAATCAATCCATGGATTCAGGCAATCTAATACAAGATGTATTGCTGAGCAGGAAAGTGTAAACCTAAATTGGGAAGATAAATGATTGCATATTTAGTGGGATTAAACTGCATGAATAAAATTTTTGTGCTTTTGGTATTTTGGACAATAATCACATCCTAGTGTCATTTGAGGGATACTTCTTTAGAATTGAATAAAATCCCTACATGTAAGTATGCATGATGAGCATCTTGAAGCAAATTATTGTTAAGGAGAATCCAAGAAAAAGCCTAGTTAGAAGACAACATTGAGTCAGCAGACAAGCAACAAAGACAGGTAGAAGAGCAAATTCTAGTAGGAGACCAAGGAAGCAAAGCAGAGCTTGGAATGCATCACATTGTGAACCATGCCAATGCAATGCAATGAACTATTGATATAAATATCGATTTCATATTGACAAAAAAAAAATCATAACTTTGATTAAACAAGGGCTTCTTTTGACATCTACTGATTGCAAGATTTTGTTTGCAGAGTGGGTTGAAGCCATTAGAAAGGTGAATGATATTTCAAAAGGAAGATTATGGGTAACAAAGTTGATTAAATGAGCTGTAAGGAAACCTGAATGGAATTTTGAGCATTGACTTACACTAAGAGTCTATTTGGAGCCTTGTAGTTGTTGTTGCACTGCATCTCAAATCGCATTACAACTCAAGTTCTAGTAGTTGAATTATACAGAATATTGCAGATTGTATTTGAAGAATAGTTTAGAGAAAAGACAATTTATTAAATGCTCTGCAAGCGGATGCCAAGTCAGAGTAATCGATATATGTAGAAATACAGTGTTCTGAACAAAGAGGTTGGTATCAAAACTGCCACTAGCGAGAGCCTCAGTGCAGAGTGATGTGCATCGAGAGGGAGTGGGTGGTGGTGAAGGTCTTTAGGAGGGTGGAAAAGGTGAAGAAAAGGGGCACAAGGGGTAGGCAACAATGGAGGAGGCATAGTGGAGGAGGTGGCCATGAACCTTCCAAAGATGGTGGAGCCAATGATTACATCAAGGGTGGTGATGAGGAGGGACTCAAGAGCAGGATGGGTAAGGATAGGAGAAGGAAAAGAGGAGAGAAAATCTTTTTTATTTTAATTAAAATATGTACTTGAGTGGATGCAACTCGTATTGTGGTTGTTTTGACAAGTCAAACTACTACAACACCTTGAGTTGTAGCTCAATAAGCAACTTGACTTACCATGTGATTTGAGTTGCTGACATCCAAATAAATAGATTGGCCTACACGTGCAACTTAAATTGCATATGGCTCCACTTACAGAAACTCCAAACACCCGTAATTGCTTGGACAAAGATAGACCCAAGTTTTTCATCTAACCAACATATAGTAAGGGTACTCACCTATATGATGTATATCATTGATACCTCAGCTTATATTATCTTGCTGATGCAAACAGATATATCCCAAATTATCAGCTCATATGGCATCAAAATATCAGCCAAGATCCGTTACTCAACATTTTAAATTAATTTTTCAGTCACTATATATGTTCAAATAAAAATCTTAAAAGAGTACTAAGTTTTGAGTTTACTACATCAGCCATGATTTCATCATCTCAATTCCTAATATACCTGATGTGGTTCCAGAATATCTTGACCCTTCCTTTCCTGGTGACAGTTTCCACCTCAGCTGAGGTAGAGGCTGAGATCACAGTCCATCTTGGTATCAGCCACAAACTGAGATGGCTGAGATCTCTAGGTTTAAGAACCTTGGGTGCAACCCTTACCCACCAAAATGAACGATGCAACCTTTTATGGTAACACAGTATGTGGAACTAAGTAGGTCCAAGAAAAATGGACCATGCTTGGTGATGTTTATGGCATGAAGCTAAAGAAAATAAAACCATTAAAACAACTTTTGTTGATGGGCATTGGCCAGCCAAAATTTCCCTAGGTGAAGCCGATTTTTCCAAACATTTAGTTGTCAAAGCCCTCCATAAAAGCATCATTTTACTGTTTCTCCTTACACCATGAAATCACAATGACTTTTAGAAGATCTTTTATTGGTAATATGATAGGTTGCATGGATATGGAGCTTAAATTCTGCAAGTGGTTTTAATGTACTCACATAAACTTGAAGAAAATGAATAGATTTCTGGCAAGACAAACCTTTTCAAAGACACAAATTACAGTGCTTCCTCCAAATGAAAAGTACCCAAACTGAACAAATAAAAGGAAACTCATTAGAAGCACTTAGTTCATGATAGGAGTCATGCAAAATAGTGGCTAAATTAAAGGGACAAAAACCTCATCTCCTTTATGGACGTAGTCACCCTCCTTCCTTAAAAAGGTAATGCTTCCTACCATTGTTGCTCCGATTGCAACAAATGCTACCTGCACAAAATAATATGAAAAAGTAAAGCATGATACTACCCATGATAAGTAATTGAAGATCAGTTACCAATAAAGTTAGCAATTTAGATATTTAAGAAGAAAATATTATTTATGTTATATAGTCACAAATCAAGTGCCCTAGTCCGGGAATGCCCTCCTATGTAACCTGGAATTTCCCACTCAATACAAGTTCAGCATTGACCCGGACATTATTGAAACCTTTCTGCATGTACCTGATATTGGTAGGATTCTATGGATTCTTCTAGGTAAAGATTCTGATTTGTAGGATAAAATTCTATGAGATAAATCAATACTTAAATATAGAATACAGTATCAATTAAAAAATTTTCCTGCTTTTAGCTCATTATTTTACAAAGATATAACTAAGAAGGATAAACCATAACCACAAAGCACTAGGAATATGGTTGATGGATTATACGGATCTACATCTTCATAGATTAATTGGACTATAATTGCAAAACATTTTTTTACTTAAAAATTCCATGCTGTTAATTTTTTTCCTTCTTGGCTCAATCAATTATAGATGTCACAAATACCCCCACCCCATTGGTTGGATCTGTCTCTTACTTATTATCACAACATTAGGAGGGGCATTGGAATTTGATTTAATTTGGATATAGAATAAAATTGACATGCAAAAACCAGAAAAAAACATCTGCTTAAAATTAATACAACAGATAAATCTAAGAAAACTCATGCTAATTTTTATTTCCAATGCTTGCATTTGTTAAGCCTTGGATGCATTGTCGACTCATTCCCTATAAGATTAAGCTTTCGGACTTGGTTAGTTAACATGGTATTAGAGTTTTAAGTTTGAAAGAGGTCATTTTGTAATCATTTATTTAATTAACCCAGATATTTTCTTGACTCATTTTGTCATTGTGTTTGTTTTGTAGACTTTTTTGGTTGCTGTAGTCCCTCCTTACGTGTGGTCTAGGCTGCACACAAGGAGTGTTAAGCTTGATATGCATTATCGGCCCATTGCCTATCAGCCTAAATTTTTGACATAAACTGATTAGTTAAACAGCACTAATATGCAACCTATGTAACATTGCAGGATAAATTTTAAGGGTCACAAGACTTGACAAGGTTGTGAGGCTATATTACTATATTTGTACATGGAGTTGTTTACATGAAAAAGTGGGGAAAAGATAAAAGAAGGCTATTGTATTGCAAGTTGCAACAATGTATAAAGGTACAGTTGGATGTACTGGTTCCCTAGTTCATTGCACTTATGCTCTCACCATCCTAAATTTTCTATAAACTGGCTTAACAGTTTTATTGGATTCAAACAATTTGCCTAAAACAATTAACTACTTCAAAGGGATGTTACTGCCATCCTAAAGTTGCTGTAAGTTCAGGCTAGCAACTTGGCTATGTCCAAACAAACGGCTGTAAGAACCAAAAACATGCAATGCACACGATGTTTGAGAAAATGCAACTAGTGAAAACATGAGCTTTAAAAAAAATGCAACTGTCCCACTCTCGTGTAGTTTGTGTGGGCAGTGTAGGTGCAGTCATTGGGAGTATTGCATAGATATGGATTTTGTATTTATAGGAAAATTTTATTATAAGAATTGATTTTTAAATATCAGGAAATTGAGATTTTTTTATTATTTAAAGTTTAAGAGGTAGTGAAGACGCTCTTTTCTGAAAAAAGAAAAATGTTGCATGCTGAAAGTGAGGTGTTCAGATGTCAGGAGAATTTGTCTGTAACCAGCAATGAATGGGCACATGCACAAAGGCAATTGCATTGACATGTGATGCACAATATTAATGAACATGGGTTGAGATGACTGCCGACCACCCAGTACCACGATTGGCCTATCATTAGCCCCTAAAGAGCCTGTGATGTCGTGTCCCTAAGACCGTATATGCCATGGACCAGGTCTCTTTTGATACTTTTGCATCAAATCGGGATCTATCTAAATAAGCTAGCTAACACAAGTATCTAAGATCTCTTTGGTGCACAACTGATACAAAACTAAACATATGCCTCCATGGAAATGCTTTGTATGTCCAAAATTGATTGGACACCAGTAGTTAATCTATTTAATTTTAATAAAAATCTAGCATGAACCTCTAGGAAGGGATCAGATGCAAAAATGCTAATAATCTGATTAATGGTGGATATCAACATAGCCAAAGTAGATAACATTCAAAACTTTTGTTAGCTTTAATTATATTTATAAACCCTCAGTGTAAAACTATGGCCACATCCTATGAATATGAATCCAATAAAGAAAATTGATAAAACTAGGGCGTTCTTCAGAAGCGACGCACTGCATCGGACCCTGGATGTAGTGGAAATGGCAAGGGCAGCTAGGACGGTCTCCGAAAGCAATGCGTCACATAAGCATCCGGATATGATGAAAAATAAGTAAGGATTCCCACACTTTCATGGATGAGCATGGATAAAGAAATTAGTCCAAGAAAATAAAAATAAAAATAAAATAAAATAAATTTAGTAGCTTGGAATATAGGGTCATTAATAAGAAAGTTAGTAAAACTAATAGATCAAATAACTAGAAGAAGGAATAACATAGCTTGCTTGCAAAAGACCAAGTGGATAGGTGAAAAAGCAAAAGATATTGATAGTTTTGAACTTTGGTATATAGACAAAGATATGAATAAAAATGGGGTAGGATAATTTTAATTAAATTAGTGATAAATGAGGAGTCAATAAATATTATTAATGCTTATGCTTCTCAATTAGATTTAGATAGTAAGACAAAGCAAAGTTTTTAGAAAGATATAAATGGACTTTCAAGAGATTCCTATTGGAGAAAAAATATTTATTGGATAAGATTCGAACATACATGTAGGAAAGTATAATATAGGTTTTGAAATAGTACATGAAAATTATAAATTCGGAGATAGAAATGATAAGAAAAATGCCATTCTAGAGTTTGCAATGGGATATGATTTAGTATCAGCTAATACATATTTTAAAAAGAACACTCTCGTTTGATAGCTTTAGAAGTGAATATAATGCTATTCAAATAGTTTTTTTTCTTACTAGAAAGATTAATTAAGTGTTTTATAAAGATTGCAAGATTACACTAGATGAGGATCTTACTACATGGCATAGAATAATGGTTATGAATGCACGTATTCAAAAATGAAGGAGAAATACTACAAGGTACAAGAACCCAAGGATTAGATAGTAAAATTAGAAAGAAAAAAATAGTAACTTTTAAGGATAGAGTGATGAAGGAACGAAAATGGAGTATAAATGGAGAGATTAATATCATATGGGAAAAGATGACTAATAGTATTAGAAAAGTACCTATGGAAGTATTAGGAGAGTTAAAAGAAAAAGGATCATATGACAAAGAACCTGATGGTAGAATGAAAAGTTCAATTAATAGTTAAGGCTAAAATTATCTAAATGTAAGAATAGAGAAGCATATGAAAACTATAAGATAGTTAAGCAAGAAATTAAAAAGACATACAAATAATGAAGAAATTATATCATATGCTAAAAACTAAAGATGTAAGGCATATAAGGAATT
Source organism: Calamus simplicifolius (assembly GCA_900491605.1). Taxonomy (NCBI): domain Eukaryota; kingdom Viridiplantae; phylum Streptophyta; class Magnoliopsida; order Arecales; family Arecaceae; genus Calamus; species Calamus simplicifolius. The sequence goes on from UESW01004422.1 coordinate 794,866, forward strand.
ATATCATAAGCTAGAAACTAAAGATGGAGAGAGACATATACAGAATTACAAGAGTAAGAGGTAAACAAGCTAGAGATATGTTTCAAGTTGAATGCATTAAAGATGATTAAAAAGTTTTGATTAAGAAAAAAAAGATCAAAGAAAGATGAAAAAGCTATTTTCATAAATTATTAAATAAAAATAATGTAGATAATTTAGGATGCCTTATTAGCTCTATTGAGGACAAAGTCATAGTGTATACTTGTAGAATTAAAACATATGAAATAAATGAGGTTATAAAAAAAATAAAAATAGCAAAAGCTATGGGACCTGATAAGATTCCTATAAAAGTTTGAAAATGTTTATGTGATGCTAGAGTAAAGTGAATGATAAATTTACTTAATAGTATTTTAAAATTAAAAGGATGCCTAATGAATGAAGGAAGAACATTATACTACTAATTTATAAGGATAAAAAAATATTCAAAACTGCTTTAATTATCATGGCATTAAACTCATGAGTCATGCTATGAAACTCTGGAGATAGTAATTGAACATAGGCTAAAATATACTACAAAAATATCAGATAATTAATTTAGTTTTATGCTAGGAAGGTCGACCATAAAAGCTATTTTCTTTGTTTGGAGGTTAATGAAGATGTATAGAGTAAAGAAACAAAATCTTCTAATGAATTTTATTAATTTAGAGAAAGCATATGATAGGGTTCTTTAAAAAATCTTATGATGGGTATTAAAAAAGAAAGGAATATTCGTTAGGTATATTAACATAATAAAAGATATGTATGATGGGATAGTTGCTAGTGCAAGAACTATTGGTGATAATACTAGCGAATTTCTTATTATAGTAGGCTTACATCAGGGATCTGCTCTTAATCCCTATCTTTTTGCTTTACTTATAGATGAGTTTACTAGACATATTCATGATGATATCACATGGTGCATGTTATTTGCCGATAATATAGTACTAATAGATGAAACTAAGGTTGAAGTTAATCGTAAGTTAAAACTATGGCGGAATGGGTTAGAATCTAAAAATTTTAGGTTAAGTAGGACAAAGACATAATATATGAAATGTAATTTTAGTACAATTAGAAATAAAGATGAATGTAGACTATAAATTAGGGATTATGAAGTTATTAAAAATGATCATTTTTGATATTTAGGATCAATAATTCATAAGAAGAAATTAAGAATGATGTTTATAGAATTAAAGCAGGTTAAATAAAATAGAGAAGTGCAATTGGAATATTATGTGATTGTAGAGCACTTGCCAAGTTGAAAAAAAAGTTTTATAATATAGCCATAAATCTATCATGCTTTATGGCATAGAATTCTAGACGCTAGAAAAATACACGTACATAAGATGAATGTAGCGGAAATAAGAATGTTAAGATGGATGTATAGTAATACCAAAAAAGATAGAATAAGAAATGAAATCATTTGTAAAAAGGTAAAGGTAACTCCAATTGAGAATAAATTAAGAAAAAAATAACTTAAATGGTTTGAACATGTGCAACGTAAATCTAGAGATGCACCTGTATGGAAGAGTAATTTGATATATGTAGAGACAAAAAAAGGTAAAGAGATTGAAAATTATAGGGAAGAAAGTGATAAAGAAAGGCTTAAAATTTTTGTATCTTACAAAAAATATGACTCAAAATAGAGCTAAATAGAGAACAAAGATTTATGTACCCAAATTAAGGCTTTGTTGTTGTTATAAAAGAAATAAAAAATTACATGTACTTCCTTTTGTCAATTTTAATGCTAAGGACTCGTGGATTTGAACAATATATTTATATGAGGTGAGCAGTGAAAAATGGAATAATGTTTATTAACGATCTAAATCAATCAACAGAGGCACATGCTACTGAACCTAGAGATAATGAGATAATGGCATCCTCTAAAAATTAGGAAACTCTTCCATGAGTTTTTTGAAAGAAAAAAAAATCCTATTTTCTTGTTGTTTCTACAAGTTTGAAGGTGGTTGAACCATCATTGTTGTTTCAGTTATATGCCTATTTGGCAATATGGATGTGCGAACAATAAAGTGGTGCAGGTAAACCAACCTTTCCGAATTCTGAAGTTGAAATGAGACATACGACTCGTTTATTCTCGGTGAAGACATTACAATATTTACTATTTACAGCAATTGGGTTCACCTAGCAAAGCCAAATGAGAAATTATAGATCATGAAGTTGTCAATTAGTTATTTAAGAAGAGTAGATAAAAAATTTCTTAGGAAAAAATAAAAAATATATATTTGGTTATAAATAGATATCATGTGCACTTACTGTGTACAAATAGCCTGGAATATCCACAAGACTTTCAATAGTCCCAGAGATTGGAACATGAAAACGATGATAATCCTGCAACCATGTGAAGAAAGAAGACCTAAAATTTATGTATTCATAGAAACATTTAATAATTAAGTTCAACATTGATTGTGCAAGAAGCGATTGAGATAAGATGTACACCTGAGGTGCCAATCGAAAAATCACCAAAGATGCATGGTCAAAGGCATTAGAGTAGGCATCCATCCCTAAGAGACCTTGAAGAGAAAACTTACGACCCTGGATTTTTTTTCCAAAAGAAAGGTATACAGCAATTACATAACCATTCAACTGCCAACATTCTTAATTGATATATGTTTAGAAACTGTTTCCTAGATTTATGCATGAACCAACTAATGCAGGTATACTCTTTCCCACCCAAATCTGGGTTTCTCTAATATAGTTGTATTAGATTATTTATATTTTTTCTTCTTTTCTTTTTACAATCTCCGCATCAGTTTTTCACACATTTATGGTTAATCTTGGAGTTCTATTTTGAGCATAATTCACGTCTAAAAGTCTACTTAGGGTCATATAGTCTACTATAATTACACATTAGTGCAAGTCCTAAAATCAACTAGAATTAATTTTTAGATAGTATAGGTGTATATACATTCCATAACAATTCAAAGTTTCTACATTCATTTCCATTTTATTTCTCTTTTTACTGTCCTTCTCTATTTCTTTGGGAAAAGGGCTAGTTGAACCACCTAGGAACTCCTATCAACATAGCCCAATGCAACATGGACTTCTGTTGAATCAGGGCTTTCCCCTAACTCTTCCATGGTGCAACACCATGCTCCCATGGTGTGACTCCTTTGCCCTAGGTGCGACTTTGAGGTATTTGGATGGTGCAAACTTCCTAAGGTTTTCCTCACGCGCTGTCTCTTGAAAACAATTTTTCTTTCTTTTTTGTAAAATAATATTTTCAAGCCTTCATCAACATCTGAAGAGATAAAGTAGGTCTTTAATTCCTTGAATTCTTTCAAACTTTTCCATCAGAATCATTCATTTTCTTTTCAACAAAAATCATAATATTGCTGAAGTTATTTAGAATAGATAATGAAGTTGTTTTGCCAAAGCAATTCCATAAAAAATCTATTTGAATATTATGTAGCAAGATAACATATTTTATTTTGAATCGTTGTTTTGGCAAGGCAATTCCAAACAATTTGAAATTTATGTAGCAAGATAACTTATGTTATTTTGAATATGCCTTTAGACACTAGAGTAGAACAATTTAAAGGAAGAGGAAGATTTTACCTTAATCCAAAACCTTAAGCTATCATCTACTGAGTTAAATGCCATTAAACGGCTATCAGCAGCACAAATAGCAACATCGTCACGTTCCACATCTGCAATTGGTCTTGCACCAGGCTTCAACTCTCTGATGAAAAATTCATTAAATGTCTGCAGACAAAAGATAACTTAGTAATTTATAAAATATCACATGATAATATGAAAAGTCAAATTATTAACAAATGACAAAAATTTGTAGTTATTCCATGCTAGATAATATCATCCTATTTGTGGTCAAGTTTGTAGAAGGTGAAAAACAAATGAAGTACAGAAAGAGGGCCCAAAGTATGCAATAAATATTTGTTAATGGGATAACATGGCATCAATGGATATAGCATGCAAAAGGAAGCTTTACTTCTTCTATGTCACCAAAATGGTTTAGTTAATTAGTCTATTAAATTTTAGATTGGATTCAATGTCCAAAATGTTTGAGATCCTCAATCATAGGAAGTTCAGGTCAGGCTTGAATCAACAAGGTCATTAACCATGCTACCAAATGATATTTATACATTCACCAAGTAATTGGGAAAGAATAAGTATTTATCAGATATTTTCTTTCAAAAAATAAAAACTACTTGTTAGATATTCAAAACCTACAAAGTTTCAATTATCAAATATCAATTAATAATCAAATCCAGAATTGCATAAAATATTCTTAAATATCAACATCTTAATGAAGATCTATTTAATGGCAATCATCACCATGTGGAAAGCATTTACTGACGAGCCATTACTCACCAAAATAGTACTAACAATGAGGCACATTGTATTTAAATACAGTCATGGATTCCCTAACCCTCAACAAAATTGATTTTGTAGTCTGAATTTGACATCATCTTAAACTTTTAAATTAACCTCATGAGGTAAGGCATTAGTCCACTTTCTCTAGCCACTAATATTACAAATTTACAATAATATCAGCCAAGGTTCACCATACCGAGGAACAGTCGTTCGGTATTGAACTAGTATGGTTTGGTACGGAGCATATCCAACCGATGGTATACTAGTCACCCTATACCCAACCAACAACAGCAGGTGAACTAACAAGTTTTAACCCACAAACCATCCTATACTAAGCCAAATCAGGTGATTCGGGATGGTATGAGGTGGTTCAGCATAATATGAGGTTAGATGAGGTTGGTATGGGGTGATTGCATGCTATATAGGGCTGTTTGGGGCAATACCAGTCTCGTATTATTTCAAAATGGTAAACCATACTGGTTTCACATCGGTACAGCTTGGTACGCCTCATACTAGGTAGTTCGGTATACCATGATATCAACTAACACATTGGCTATTTGTTCCCCCTCACTGAATATATTAGCGACAATGAGCATAAGAATGAAGACTATCACCCCTCATTACTTCTACTGGTAGGGTTGTAGGAGTCACCTCCTTCCCATACGCACCTAGCATAGAAATGCTCAAGGGCATGACTTATGTTGGCCAAAGTTCTTGTCAAATCTATAGTGGGGACTAATGTTATGCTCAAAGGGATGCCTGCAGCAACAGGAAGCTTCCCTTACCAATACAACACTGCAAAACCATCAACAGCAAAGGGGAACTTCACCATGCCATCAAAGTTAACCTTCAATTGGCCTGATTAAGGGGGTACCAAAGAAACGAAGATGGAGGAAAACCTATGAAACATAACATACCCTACAGGCCAAGACAAGACTGTTGATTGGTATGACCTATGGTTTGATGTACTAGACCATACTATCCAGCGCAACAAGTGCTGTACTGCACCAAAAGGGTACCAAGACTTAGTACACCCTTTGTAACAAGGGTTGACATTGAGATATGCATTGTGCAAATACTTGGTAATAGGGTGTATTGGTTAGGTATTGCTATGGCTCTAGTACTAATATTACAAACTTTGCTGGGTAAATATGTTACAAAATTAGAACAAGTAAAGACTCCATTTTTCACGAATATTGAAAACCTAAACGCTTTAAACTTTTTATGTTTGCAGTGAAGAAACATATCAAGCCTAATATAACTTCCATCAAAAGCCTCATCTTGTCCCTCTCCTATTTTTTCACCTCCGAAACAACTAAACAAAGAAAAAAGAAAGGGAATTAAAAAAAGAAGACATTTTTATGCCAACTAAGGTTAGGGAATTACCTTGAAATATTCAATTGGATACTTAACCTCATCCATATTAACTTGATCCTGCATTGATACAAACGGATATTTTAAGAAACAATTCTAAGATAGACACTATCAGATATATTCAATTGTGGGCATCAAATTGGTAATGTATTATAAGATTTCATGATTAAAGCCAAAAATTGACAAACCATTCATTGAATACTGTAGTATCAACTGAAATAGAACTCAGATAATCATGTTAGATTAGTTTTATATCTAGCAACATAAATTCTAATGCACCAAAACCTTAAAATCTTTCATGAGGGTAAGCATCCATTATTGAGTCCTTAAAAACTGTGCAGATATCAAGTATAAAGATTACAACCTATCCATTTACAAGAGAAATGAAACTTGCAGCAATTTAATAAACAAAATGTGAAGACCCTCATGGGAGTATGTTTAGTCCCACAATCTATGCATTGGATAGCTCTTAGGCACTTAAATAGAGCCAAGGACCAAATTTATAACCTTTAGGCTAGCCATTGGGCGAATTCCTAGGTCAACACACTAGTATCAGAGCCAACGTAGCCCAGGCCCCTATGCTGTTATTGGACACCACAGCACAAACCCTTTTTGGGATGACCATGAGTTGATCATGGTGATGCGAAAGTTGGACCTTTCCCCTAGCAAAGATGTTAGGATTTAAAAAAGAAGAGTGCATGGCCCGTGCAGGTGTCCGCTTAGTCTCATACCTAGTGTTTGATGGAGAGATTTTGGGTACTGTTAAACAGGCCAAGGACCACAATTAATAATATATTTTGGTTAGTTTTTTTAGGTAAGATCCTAGGTTATTACAGAAAATCTTTGAAGTATCTTTGAAACTTACATATAACAAATTTGGACATTTCTTGGAAGGTCCAAACCCAAACCATTATGCGTTATAGGGTTAAAACATCTAGTCAATAATGCACGCTATCCAAGTCCTTGACTTCTATACAGTACTTCGAGTAAGAAAAGCGACTTTTGATGTTATACCAAATATTTTAAAAGCAATAAAATTCTTGATCGGATAAAAGCAACAGCAAAACAGAATATGAGGTGTTTCCACATTATGTTCCAATACAAAATAGTCTCTCAGAAACCTAACTAGCAGAACTAGTAATGCCATAAAATTGATAAGAATCATAACAAAATTACTATCCTTTAAAACATACGGCATAAAATGAATCGTTTTACTGAATAAGAAAATCTGTATTAACAATCATATAACATGGGACAGAAAGTAAAAAGACTGACTGAAACAAAACCAATCATTCCAATGTTTTTATTTCATGATCAGAAAAATTTTCGGGCAATTTCTTGTTCAGTAGATGGTCCTTCATGAATACATTGAACACTTCATTTGGAGGTCACCTCTATCATCCAATAACTATGGTCTAGATGTCATCATAACTGACTATTATTATCATTATTTTTAAAATGTGACCCGAGGTTCTAAATATTGACAATTTGATAATAAGTCATACAATCACCAATAGAAAACTTGGTTTCGCAGCTTTCGTTTCTTCAATCTACAAGGAAGAAGTCCTTTTTGCCTCCTTGACAGGACATGATTGCTCATGTTTGCAATGATTGTCACATAAAGAAAGGCATTTGGGACCGACCATTCATAGGCTTTTTATATGTAGCTTGGTCAGCACCTTTTCTTTTCGACTGAAAGATATTCAAGTGGCTACTCTAAGAAGGAATGACGATTCAGTGGTACAAAATCATGAGGAATTTAGAATGAAAGAATATAACAATCTACAAATCAAGGAGACAAAACAAGGCATCATGATTACATTTTTGTTAGTGCTTCATAATGTGCAAAGGGCATGAAGACGGACAAAAATCTTTGGTTGCCTTGGAAAGAAATTTATATGATACGTAATTGTGTTTGTTTGTTTACACTAGTTTCCTTGGTTGATTCATTGTTTTCCTCCATGCATGTTTCTATGTTCTCAGACACCCCAGCATCCTGCAAGTTTCCAATCTTCCTCTTTTTGACTATACCATATGGTTTGAGCAGATTATGGTACTGTTGGGTTAAACCTACTCTCCAATCTTAGTTTTAACTCTTCTTTTAAATTGAATATGCTCCTGCAAAACAAAAATAAAAAAGACAAAACAAAGAAGTTCATGCCTTAAAAGACTTGATGAACTTTGGTATATCTTTAGCAGATTGAGGAGAATTCATCCTCCTCCCTTGCTTCTCAGAGATGCTTTGCAAGAGCTCTTTGGTCCCTATACACAGAAAAGATATACAACCCATAAAACAAGATATACATGGTCATAAACTATCAGCTAGTATCCAAATTACCTAAATCATGAGTTTCTCAACAGGGTCCATGTACAATATGCAAATAATTTTAAACATATTTAATTACCAAATCAGGCAATTGTTCATTGTTTAATAAGTGCATCCATGGAAAAATTCAGGTGTTAAATATTACATTATGTTCACATCAACTGTGAAATGAATGAAACATAAACCAACAACATGAGTGTATATAATGCCGCCTTAGCAACAATTTAAATATTGAAGAGATGGTCACTCGTGAAAACACGAATCACAAGATTATAGCATCCCATTCCCACTCCTATTCCTAAGAAATGATTTAAAGTTGTCATCAAAAAAGAGTTCATCACTTGTAAGCAGGATAAGGATAGCATCTAGGAAACAACAATATTGGGTAAAGTGGTGCTAACACAAAAATGATCTTAAACCAAACAAAGTTCTTCATGCTGATTCAGATAAGTACCTCCATCTCAGGGAAACTATATATTAGCTTCTTGGAGAAGAAAAAAGTGTCATCTTAGGGTAGATGGGGCATGGAACCACTCTCAACTTTTCAGAAAGCCAATCATATCATCACATCCAAAATTCTTACATAATTCATATATCCAAATATGGTATGCATGGAAATAAATGTATTGCATTAAAGAGAAAATATAGTAGGGTATGAATGAGGATTCTTTTACAATTGTAAAAAATGAAGCATAGCTATTAATAGTGCAATAATCATGCTTACATTTTATCAAACATATTAACCATACCTTTATCAATTATTGTGAGTCCAACTTTTGATTGATATATAGCTCTCATTGACAGAACTATTTTTGTATCTATGGTTTCTTCCACTAGCCTCTTTGCTCTTCGATCAAAAACCTGGTAGCATACAAAGCATTTGAATCAGTGTTTCCAAGTTCTACCCATAAGAAAATCTAAATAACCCAACCTCAACGGTAATCCTATGTAATATATGGCATTTTAACAGTGAAAAAATTGCAGACACAAAATTGGCTCAACTGTACCAATGCAAAGCTGCTCAACCTCAATATTACCCAATCCTAGGTTGTGAAAACCTATGCTAGACACAAATGGGATATCATAATATATTGAGAAGATCACAACCACTCTAAAGTATGATTACTGTGGCTTGTCTCAGTAGTCAATATAACATGTGCAATTTAAAATATGACATGCAATCAAAAGAGTCGAAACCAGAAAGCAATTCATAGGTAATTAAAGAAAGACAGCCTGATGCACAGGGCTCCTCCCACTGCGGGGTTTGGGGAGGGGCAGATATATGTAGTCTTGCCCTAGGTTGCAATGGAGCAACCTTACTGTTGCACCAAAGTCTGCTCCCAATCTACTGGTAAATTACTATAAAAAAATCAAGCATGAAAAAAACCCCATGATTCACAGGTAGTTCAACTAATGCAATATGAACATAGTTAGACAACTACTTGCAGTTCGTTCTGTGAATGTACAAACACAAGATTAATTAATCGCAGTTGAGCTGACATAAGTCACTGCACAAACATACTAACATGGCACCATCATAAATTGGTAACATGTTATAGGAGAGGAGCAGGCTTAATTCACACAAATAAATGACAAGTTCAGGATCCATTATAGCATTGGAAACAATTTAAATAAGAGGAAATAATATAAAAAGGTAAAAACCATAATATAAATCACAACAAAAAATATGATATAATTACAATAAACTATATCAGGTTGCCCGATATCAATGAAAAATCATATATATTGTATCACGGAAATATAGAATTGATGAGACGGGCTATATGTGATGACTAGGCCTGCCCATATATTAAACCACCTCTAAGGTGGGTCTCTCACGTGGGAACTGCCTCACTTGAGGCGGTGCCCTTTCTCTCACCAAAACAGAGGCATGGGGCATCTGTTCTGCATCAAACCAAGCATGGCTTCTCTCCCTCATATTCAGTTCCGCGCTCTCTCTTTGCTCTCACACTCTCCCTATCATCATCATGTTCTGGAGCAAGAAGAGGAGGGGAATAAGTCCCTCTTCTCCTCTCTTCTACTCTCTCTTGCTCAATTTTCTTTCCATTCTATTGTTACGGTTGGGGAAACCCTACAGCATTGCCTCTCATCCCAGTAAAGAAAGCAAAATAGGTCATTAGACTGACCCTTAGAGGAGCAGTTCCATGTTAAACAGAAATTCTTTGGGAATTTGAATATTGAGGAATTCTCAAAAAAATTTGAAATTATATGATGGCACTGACTTGATACCTATATGATTATACATTATAGGTCCCAAAAGATCCTAATGAGGTGATTAGTTTAATTTATCATGGGCATCTGTGAGGTAAGTAGCACTTCTTATTTATAAAATTTTATTAAAATTGCCTTAAAGAAAATACATCATTGCAAATTTATCATGAATTTAAAATTTAATTGCATCAGAAAATATTTACAGTCATATTATTTGATACGGGATATGTTATTGTTAAATGAAATTATGGATCTTTTGGATTTATGTATTATATTTATCAAAGCACATTTGGTAAATTGACTATTTGATTTTACCCATTTTGCTTATATTTCATTAAATTTATGAGTACTGGATCAAGCAGGAAAGTTGTATTTGTTAAAAATTTTAGTGGGAAACCTGTTGTGCGCCTATTTGACATCATAAATTATGCATATTTGAAAAATATGGACTTTGAAAAATCCATTTAATTTCACTTATATGTATATAGATTCTCAACCTAGCTATGATATATAACTTATATCGCAAGTACGATACAGATATGATATGTTATTGACACCATTAGTGTGGTAATAGATATGAGCTACACTACAGTGATAATATTTAATACAAACCTATTCCATAGGGGTTAAATGTGGTGTTTGACATAGGCTTACTTGACAGGGCTTAATTGCAGTGCTTGGACTTGCTCCGTAGGGGTTAAATGTGGTGCTCGGATATTGTTGAGGTTAAATGCAGCTATAGTCCTTGGTTGAAGAGTTAAAAAGAGATCTGAGATTTAATAGTTCTGATTTGATATTTGATAATCTACTAGTTAGTATATGAAATTCATATGCTATACTTTACTCTGATAGAAATGCCGTATGTTATTTTGTATATGTAATTGAAAAGCCATATTTATAACCCTTATTATATATATTAAACTTGCATTATTCTTTACATGTATTTATCGAATTAAAATATCAAATACTGCTTGATCCAATTATATAAAGCGGAGTGTTATTTACTAGGCTATCAAGCTCATTATTTCCATCCATATGTTTTCTATTTTTAATTTTTTTTCAGATCTAGGGAATGAGGAGCGGTTTAATAAGATAAAGGAGAAGGAAATAGAGGCAAGGACGATATCTATATGTAGATTGGCTCTACTCTTGTTAGCTATATAATAAAGTATTGTTTTGAAGATATGTATAATTATATCAAATAGTAGAGTATGATAATTGTACGATAGTTGTACCCTTTTGTTACTGTTAGTAATCTGAATGTTTGTATGAAATGTTTAAGATTGAATATTTAATTAGAATTTAAGTGTTGTTCTGATTATCACTATCGCTTGTGTATGGATTGCATTATTATTATTTCATAGTGACTTCATTAATAGGTAAAATGGCCTTGTATGCTTGTAAGGCTAACCCCCATGAGTATACAATGGCTGTCATGTCCCCAAGTTTCAGCTAAGTTTGGGGTGTGACACTATAGCTTATATCACAGTTCAAATATGACAGAAGACACTATGGATGATCTTAAGCTGCAGAACATGTGAAAGCCAGGCAAGAAAAAGGAAATGGCATGGAATAATATAAATAAGAAGACAAAGTTGGCATAACAGTGTACAAATATGATGCTAAAAATATAACGGCCAAACAAATTAATTACTAGCAACTTGGGCAGCAACTATATCATGTTTAAAATAGCTAACAAGATAAATCAGCCACAGGAAACATAAAAAAATAAAATAAAAATAAATAAAAGACCAGATAGTCATAATGCCCAACAATCCACTAACTGTAGTGCACATTTTATTTCAATTGTTCATGGCAAATATAAAGTTCTGTTTCCATTTCTTGAAAGCAACTACAAAGTAAAGTTATGAACTTACAATAAAAGATATATGAGTAAATCATGCCATTTGCACAACTATTATCTGTCCTAGAAATAAGTCATTGATCTTAAACTAGGAATATCCCTGGTTGTGGTCCATGCATAATGGATAAATAATCACCCTCGTTTCAAACTTGGACCCATAATGTTACCAAGGACTTACATAACCATCAGCAAAATCACAATTGATCAATACTGAAGAACTCTGAGGCAAACAAAATAGATTTTCGAGGCAAAGATAAGGAAAAAAGGTAAAGAAGAAAAATGTATGGTGTAATCAAAGAAAAGAAGAAACATATGGCATTGAAATACGATCTTGATGTGATTCAATTTGTTGTGACAAATACAGAGCACATAAAATTTGTAACTTGCCACTCCATCAAAACTAAAAGTTAAAGTGATTTGATTAGAAAATGAAGTGGTAGAGAATTTAAGGATTTGTTTTTGCATTTGAGGAGGGCTGAAGTCAAGCTTTGGAAGAGATTCATAATTTATAAAATAAGGTGATGAGCATACAATAACTAGGAAAACTTCTCCTATATGCTAACCAAGAACAGAAAGCATACAACCCTGCTGATAACCTGAAAATCTAAAATCCAGATGGATTGAGTTCCATGAACATGGAAGGAATTAAAACATAATGATATTATTAATGATAGATGTTAAGGCACCAAGTAGAGAAGCAAATATAGGTATAAGAGAAGATATGGTGGATGACCATGTCCCCAAAATAATACAACTTTTAAAGGAATACAATCAAAAAGAATATGATACGGTGTAATAATCTAGACCAAGAATGAAATAGATGAATTACGACCTTATTGGCAATGTCTAAAGTTCAAAACACTCAGAGGACTCATCCAAACAAGAATCAGCAAATCAAGTTTCAATCAATGAAGGGAAAAATGTAGCTATTTTTGTATCTACTGTTGAAGTTGTACTCTCCCCTCTCCATGTACCAGGTCCATTTGAGAAGGAAAAAATGAAAAAAAAACAACCCATAAAAAAAGGTAAAATAAAAATGTTGATCCCTAGTAGAACTTAAAAAATCAAGGGATCAGATAGTCAAATGATAAAAGGATGAGTTAGAGAATTAGTTTCTAGTTGGCACAAAATTATATCAGAGAACCGACTAGACTCTTCACTTAAATGTTTCTCCATGAACCATCATAATAGTTATTATCACAAGTCAGACATATATAGATATGAAGCAGACATACCAAAATATGTGCGGCACTAGATCCAGAGTGTAGGCCAATGTCATATGATGAAAAATGAGCCCATTCACTGAGTTTAAACATCCACCTGGAAACAGGACAGAGACGTACATTGCTTCTATTAAGTAACTAAGGAGATAGGCAATTCATTTGCACGGACTGAAGTCACTGAACATTCACTGACAAGGTATATTGAAAAGAGAATCTATATGCAAGAGCTATACAAATATCTCACCCATATGAAGCCTGCTTATCTGTTAGAAATCCTCCAGTCATAATCTGATTTCCAGTTCCCTCATCAAAACACAATGTCATATGTATCACATCATTCATCTTGTCATACCTCCCCAGATTCTCACCACAAACAGGGCAGTTACTGATAAGTGATTCTCTGCAATATTCAATAATTTATAGTAAGTCATCCTGAAAGCAAGAGAAGAATCATTAGGCATTGATAACTCCAACCATTCAATCTACAGCAGTTGCAACTTCAGTAGTTAAAAGAGATCACTTTTGAACGTGAGGAAAGAGATTGTCACGTGGAAACCATTACTTCTCTTGTTGAACAGCTAGAAGAATTGCTAACTCATCCATGTCAACAACACCATCACCATTCTTGTCTGCCTGCTTGAATAGCTCTTCTTTCTGATTAATTGGAGCAAAAAAAGAATAGATATTAGTATTTATTTATTGAAATTCGAGAAAAAAGAGAATAGAGATATATGCGTATAAGAAACTACAGGAAAATAAAGATGTGTAGACCAAGACCTGGGACGCTGCCACTTGATTGCCAAATGCACTGATCAGTTCAGTGAACTCAGAATATGAGAGCTTGCCATCTCCATTGTAGTCCTGTCATCAAAATCCATGGGTCATAGAATAGTGCAGCATTTGCAAAACTTCGCAATGGACCAAGGGCCTGTGCTTATTGAGTATTGGTACAGTACCAAATTGGTAGCCAACTGGTATGGGTCCCAGTATAAGTTCGAAGGACCTTAGTAATTAGAGCCAACCCGGCATATAGCCCATATGAGTGGGACACCTACAGCACAAGCTCTTTTGGGGCTGACCACAAGTAGTTTGTAGTGCTTATAATTAGATCCTTTTCATAATGAGAACACCAAAGCTTAAATGCAAGGAATATAAGGACCTATGCGGATATATGTTTAGCGCGCATAAGGTAGGTCTTGGGTACTTAACCAAGGCCAAGGACCTCAATTAATCACCCTTTGGCTGGTTTTTCTGGATGAGGTTCTGTGTGATAACTAGAAATGTCTGAGTAATGAATCTCAAAATCGTAATATTATTTTCAAATAAAGTAAAAGACATGGAACCACTTAGGCATGAAGCATAGGAGGAGATACCGCTACAGCCAATACACGACGTGCAAAGCTTTTCTCTGTCTCAATTGGATCCTGCCATAAAGTTAGTAACATGACAGGTCAGAACCATGCCACAGTTTTGGAAGAAGAGAGCATTCACAACAAAGAACAAAGAGGAAACATTATTTGTTAAGCATGTACCTCGACATAACATGAAATAGAAATGCTACCCACTATTGTGTTGGGAGATGATGGATCGAATAGGACAAGTTCTTCAAGGTTATCCTCTGAATCCTGCAAGAACAATGAAGGAAAATACCCAAAGCTATAACAATGACAACCTGTCAGTAAGTAGGACCTACAACGAACAGTGAAGCGTGAAATCAGAAAAAACCAGGTAAAATCTCAAAGAGCTGCAAGATAGATGCATGGAGACTGAAATTTTGCACAACTATTTGTACAATTGATGAACTCCTTACCAAAGAGAAATCATCAAGATGATATAATCAAATCATATTTATATTCAATTCAAGATATGGCATTATCATTTTCCCAATGATTAAGCTAACTTGTAGTTTTATATTCCATATTTCTCCTTGTCCAATCAAAGATGATACAGCACAGTACAACGAAGTTCTAAACAAGTTCTGTAAGGAGAGGGGCCTTTTTTTTCCTGAAAGGATAGGCAAGATGAGAGGGAGACCTAACATAATATTGACAGAAGTTGTGAAAAAGAATGTATATATCTATATTTTGTACAATGGTGGCACTAGTTTAGAGTCTAATAATAAGGCTATCATTAAACTTAGGGGCTAAATAAGTGGGGAAATATCAACTCAGTCAGTCTAATAACAAGGTTATCGTCAAAGACATTTGTTACCAATGAAGTATCAAGAACCAGAATTTGTAATTATTTTCCAGTTTGCCTTATTTCTAAACTAGGTGCTTCATGCTTGCCATTATAACTGCCATTGTCAAAAGTCTTCATATGATAAATGATCATGACCACATGACTATTTCCCCTGGACAAGCCCACATAGAAAAGAGAACTAATATTGGAATGGAAGTTCATTACAAAAAGTGAATCATTCCACATGGGTAAATTCCACCCTCCTGCTGCAACCATAAATCCAAGACAAAAGCAATCAAATCTAAGAAAGATAAAGAGTTGTAGATTTGTACTTGTATCATGACATTTCATATGTTGGACCAAGGATATTGCACCAGAAGACATCAGAGAAGAAGAAATAAAGGCACAATGATTTAACCAAACATGATACCTAGGAATAAAGAAGTGATGAAAAGAGAGAATTAGAAAGTGCATTCAAAACAATCATGTAATCTTACCTGAGTGAGGACTTTCCACAGATCAATTTCACAATATCCAACCAGATTGTTCTTAGTTAATCTGTTTGTCTACAAAATAAAAATAATATTAAAACAGGAAAAATCCACTGCATGTGAAACAACATTCTGTAAAATTTGATATTACTATGGTCAACATATAAATATTTCTCTATTTAAACAATACATTTTAATATGAAATTAAACATTTTAATATGAAATTAACTTTTAATATGCAGCCAACTCAGCTATTTAAATATTAGAAACAAAAGATAAGATGAAATATTAAAAATTTTATAAAACCAAAAAAAGGTACAAAATCATAACCTAAAGGAGGAAGTGACAAATGCATTTATAAGCAAGAGTAATACAAACTCGTAACTGCACAGATGATGGTTGAATTTTACAATTGACAACAATTCACTTACTTCTATTGGTTAGCTGTAAACAAGTAATAGAGTAATATTAAACATTGAACAACTTTTACATCCATTAAAAATCCAGTTGACACTTTCTTTCAGAGTGAAACGAACTCCCAAACTAATATGCCTGTAGATAGTCAAAGTGCAAGAGAGCAAACAATATCCTGAACTATTATAAGATGACAACATACCTCAAATACAGATATGCGTGCAACATGAGGTCCATTTCTTTCCAATATAACTTTTTTTTCCTACAAAAAGAAGTGACAAAAAGTTAGCAGCTTTATTTTTTTCAGATATTTAAAGTAAATTAGATGCAAAAGTCTATCAGATAACAAAATGGATGACTTAATATGTGAATGCTTTCATGATTTGCATTGAATGAGACTTGTCTAAAAATCAGACATGGAGACATATCTATATCTTATCTGTGTGCACATAATGAATAATGAGGTAGACTTGTGCTCCTTAAGTTTATAAAATTTAACAAAATGGTTGCTAATTTATATGTCTTGATAACTTTTACATAGAAGTGCCATGGAGTGTTTTCATAAACTTTCAGCTTTGCTAGTAAGTCTCCATGATCGAGCCTTGTAGATTCTTACATTTATACGATAGAAACTACACATCATGGCATAAAATTAAGGCATTTGAAGCATAGGTCTCGATCTAGAAGATAGTACTGAATATTACAGTGCTTAATTAACAGTAACAAAACTATTTCATCAATAACTCAAAGCGTACTTCAGCATGTAATGAAAGTGTGTTAACCATATTTGATATTTATTTTGGAAAATATAAATTGCAATATTACAGTCATGCTATAACTGAATGAGGAAAACTTATTAATGCAATGGTGCATCAGTATACTCACTGATCTCCAAAGAGGCTTCTCAGTACTGCAGCATTGCCCGCATACAATAACATCATGTGGGTCAGGGGAAATTGTTAGAAGTAACTCAAAAAAGAGGAAGAGAAGGAAAATCCCTTGCATGGCAGTAGTGAAATTAATCTGACAAATGCTTGCAAAATAAGGATGCCAATGAAGAATGCCTCATGTTAGGACAAATAATCTGATGTTCAAAAAAGTTCCTTATAAAATAAATCAAGAATCATTGATAATTACAGACAATTGTTTTCTTTGAATAGAAGAGCATAAAAAAGTCTTAACCCAAGACTCAGTCAAAATGACCAGACCACAAGTCCAGAAAAAGAATAAAGATGGCATTTTACAAGAACACATACTCAATTATGTGGGTCCTTTTCAACTAGCTACTCTTTTTAGAGCTCTTCAACTTGCATGCTTCTATAGAACATGGCATTACCTTATCCAAAAATATTATTTAGTTAATTCTATTTTCAATCACATATTATTAGCTTTTGGATTATATTTTGTGCCTCTTGGATGATCTGTTGTCAAAGCTCACCTTCCTCACTGTATAGACTCCTTCCAAAAGGGGTATAACAGAAGTAACTATGTGGCCATAGCTCTAATTTCCAAATTACATTGGGCAAAAAGTGCTCATATCATCATCATTTTCTTTTTCCTGGATCAAGTGTGGAGATGGCTCCATGAAAGAATTGAGCAGCTTTTATATGGATTACCAAATTACCACTGACCATCTAAGAATGATGTTTGATGTTGAAATAGCCAGTTGAGTTTCTCGTACCAAACAAGTAAATCAATTTAAAGACCCATAATACAAAGCTGGTCCAGGTCTCCCTTTTGGGCCTGTGTTTGGTTATGCACCTCCCTAGTTTTCTTTCTTTTTCTGTTCGAGAGGTTGTGTTTTGTCACTCTCCTCTTTCCTTCTCCCTTTCTTTTCTTTTTCCCTTGGTTTTTTTCTCCTTTTCTTCTCTTTGAGAGGATCTAACCCTTCATTGTCTCAATGAAACTCTGAGGCTCCAGCTCATTTCCTCTTAAAAAAGGTCCCATCATGCATTATGAGACATCATCAAGTGTTGAGGCATTTGAGATGACAATCTTCGTAGTCCTTATCGATTTCACTAAGAGGAAATTGCCTTCATGAGTAGTATTTATTAGAACAGAGTTTATGTAAACACGGTGATGACCTCTCATTTTGAGCCTTCTTCTTCTCAAACTTTAAGGACTTTGATGGATAACCAACTCAAAATGATGAAAAGTAAGTACATTTTCATATTTATGTATTGTTCCACCTGAGTATGTGTTGTGAATAATTGGATCAAATTCTCAACATGCAGGTTTTGTCTAAATTTTCTCTTTAGGGTTGTTTTATCCACCTTATTAGATGCTTTGGTCAAGCTTATACCATAAGAATTTTTAAGATCTGTTTTCCGTAGAACTTTTATGAAGGTAAATAGCTAATACCCATGGCTAGGTCTATTTAATATCAGAATGGGTCCCGAATCGATTTGAAATGACCACTATAAGTTGCTTTAATAAGAAAGCTCGCCATGCTTTATCCATTAGAACTCGATATACCATATGGAGAATTGTTACGAGGTAATTTCTAATGGAAACCCATCTTTGTTGTTGGATGTGGGTAAGCAAATACCCAGTCATCTTCCATAATATTACAACTGACTTGCAAGTTGCGACACAAGATTTTTATCAAACACAATTACATGAATGGGCATTGTTACTTTCCAATATCTTGATGGCTTGATATGCAAATGCATAAGCCCAACAATGAGATCGTTGATTAGAAATTTAGAATAAGTGTTATTCCACAAACAAGCGAATTGGCTTCCTATTCCCTAACAAGATGAAGTTTTGCAGGCTCTAAAAGAAAACCAAGACATGTTGCTTAGGATGGACCGATGATATTTATGAAGCGGTCAGAACATTAAATCTTTGCTTCAACTTTATGACCAAATAGAAATGATAGGAGATGGAATCTCACTGAAAGTATTGTTTCCAATGGGAAAAATTGTACGGGAAAAAATGTGTGACATGTAATAAGCTATTTAGGTAGAGACCATTGAGCCTATTTTTCAGGTTAAAAGACAGAACCTGTAGATTATGTAAAATGAAATGTCTCAAGAAAATTATATTACACATGGCCCTACATAGGGGCAATTTGCAAGCCTTCTTAGCACTATTATAGGTAGAACCAAACCAACACAAGTATCTTGCTCTTAGTAATACATTCATGTAAATTTAAAGGACAGAGAAACTATTATGCATTATCAGATATTTAGCAGCATTTAAACGTAACCGTTCAAATCTTCATGTTATTGTGAGAAGTTAAGCACAAATTTCATGATTGAGTCTGGTCTACAAGCAAGAACTCAAATATTGAACATATCGATCGAGAAAACGCAGCTAATGTCCTCTTTCCTACTATCTCAGTATCTCGTTATCAAGAACAAAACCGGATGTCCACCAGGAACTAGATTGACATGAAGAAAACAATGCGAACCTAATCAATGAAGCGAAAGCCATCAAGTTTCCATATTCACATGATTTGAGAATGGCACAAATGACAAAGATGAACCAAATCAAGAAAGCAAGAATTAAAAAATTCCATGTCCAGAAGAACCAAGAACGGCAAAAATAAAGCACATAAACCACGTCAAGAAAGCAAAAACGATCAAATTCCATATTAAAATGACTCAAGAACAGCACAGATAAGTATAGAATGATATCAAGAAACCAAGAACAATCAAATTCCCATGTTCAAAACATCCATCTGAAGAAAGCAAGAAAGACCAAATTTTATACTCAACTGATCCGAGATGGCCGTCCGATACGTCCTCTCCCCCAAAGACAAGCAGGCGAGCCAGCGATCCTTAAACTTCATCTCCGCCTGCCATTGCGACCACCACAGTCAAAGAAATGGAGTTCCTCTCCACCTTCACCATTTCTTAAACATGAAAACAAAAATGGAACCCTAGAATCAGGAAGGGGGGAAAAGAGGAATTTTACGCCGATGATCTCGATGCGCGCGACTCCGGCGAAATCCTCGGCGTCGAGGTTCTTGACCGGGAGTGGGTCGGAGCTCGAGTGGTGGAACCGGTGCCAGCGGCGGAACCTGGAAAAGCGGGACGGCACAGGGGCCCCAGCGCCGGCGCCGGAGACGGCGGCCGGCGAGGGATCCCCGGAGTCCAGTCGCGAGCTCCCGTGTCCCATTATCGCCCGTGGATGAGGAGTGGTTGACGACGAGACCTGAGGGAGTTATCATGATTTGACTCCACCGTTGTCCTCGATCACTTTACTAAATAACCCCTAATATCGTAAGAAATAACGAGAGTGCCACCATCGCGTTATCCGAAACCAGCGAAGCATGGGATATTCCGGATTCCTGGTGGAACAAAGCAGCGGACTTCTTTGAATGGTGTTAGCACGCTGCCACGCGTCCAATGAATATATTAATCAAAATTTATAATTAATTTTCTAGCTAAAATAATTATCGCTTTAAATTAAAGAAAATTCTTAAGTTTTTATGATAATTCAAGCTTATTCTAACTTAATATGAGCAAGGTGACATCAATACGATATTATTACTTTTGCCACTCACGTTGGACGTCCCTTTGAACTACTAACCTGGCTTACCCAATGTTGAGGGTTGCGTTGTATAACAAGCTGACTTGCCAATAAATTAGATGGCATCTTTTAGCATGATTCCATTATTCATTTGTCTAATGTTGGGTGCATATAATATATTTAAGTTTAAAACATTTGTTTCCTCATGTGATTTAATTTTTTTTTCTCCTGAATGCTATAAATATTCCTGAGAATGGGCCAGGTCCTGAGGATGAGCAATTGGCAAGTAAAGTTTTTTATTTTTTTATTTTTTTTCTTTTCTTCCTCTTAACGAATAATAGAAAAAAAGAAGTTTTTTCTTTGCTGATGAATTTATTATAAAATATAGATATTTATAAGAAAATGAAATAAAGGAAAAAATGAGTAAAGTATAAAAATTTCTATGGGAACCCATCTAACTCAAAAAAAAAAAAAATCAAAATTAACAAAGATAATCCGTTATGAAAAATTTTCCAGTTTTTCTTATTCTATACGTATGCCACGTAAAGGGGGCTGTCAGTGCGATTACGAGGCTTTACTTCTCTTTTTAGTTTAATAATATTTTTTAATAATCATACATGATTAAAGCTTTAAAAAAAGATAGGAGGTGTGAACCTCCAAGTCTTTCATGCATCTTGTTTCATCCTCTCTTTTTTTTATTATTTTTTTACAAATAAGCAATCACATCACTATGATGCAAATCAAATTTAAAAAATTAGAATACATAATTTACTATAAAATAATAGGACAATGATTATCAATATATCAATCTCATTAATCAAAATGACGAGCAACAACAGAAATAATCCAATCAACTATAGCATTGACTTCATGATAAACATGATGAATAATCCTTCATGCTCTATTTGGATAGAGAGAAAAGTGAGAGAAAAAAAAACTAGGAGGAGAGAAAAGTGGGAGGAAAGAAAATTGAAAAGAAAATATTTTTTCTCCTTCTATTTGGATAAGTGGAAGGAAAATAGAGAGGAGAGAAAAGTTAATAATTTACAATGACAATAATATTCTTATTATATATGATTAAAAAATGTATCGATTGTTTTTTTGGAAGGGTCAATATTGGAATGGAAAAAAATGAAAAGTACTTTTGAGTTTTCTCTCCGAAATCTTTTCAGTTCCGGAGAGAAAACTTTTATATGGGGCCCATCATTTTTTCCTCTATTTTCTCTCTAGTTTTCTTTTCTTCCGACTTTTCTCTCTATTCAAACAAGATAAATTTTATTTTCTCTTCTATTTTCTCTTTAATTTTTTTTTCTTCTTAGTTTTCTCTCTATCCAAATAGAGGGTCAGTCTCTCAATAGCCTAACAAACCAAGATAGAGCGTTTAGAGACCTTGATCACTAAGTTCCAATGAGAAAATTTCTTTGATTAAATGGTGGTCTGATAAAACGATTCGATGTGATAATTGAAAACTGACAAGTGGTCTCAAGCAAAATTTACCATCATCCACTCAATCAAACAGTCCACCGTGGGGGACCAGTGAATTCAGCAATGACGCAATTGATCATGATCTCTCGCAATTTTCTTTTTCATTATCCTCTATATATATATATATATATATATATATATATATATATATATATATATATATATATATATATATCAATTGATGTCAAATGACGCATTCCACTTGTTCCATTAATATAACCAGTGGGTCTCTTCCGATGGACTGCGCAACTACATAGCTGTTTTTTAAACCGTTTTACAGATTTAATATAAAAGTTAAATATTTTAAACAAATAATATTAAAATTAAAAATATTATTTCTTTTAAGTGATGCTTCTATTATTTCTTCAAGTGATGCGTTAGAGAAGCATCACTTAATGATCTTTTTTTAATATTTTATTTAAAATAATATTTTTTAAAAATATTATTTTAAGTAGCATTTTATATCAACTGATACAGCATTATATTCATCATTTGAAATGATACTTGTTAAAAGCATTATTTTAAATAGTATTTTATATCCACTGATATGATACTATATAAAATATTAAAAATATTATTTTTAATTTTAATATTATTTATATAAATATTTATTTTTTTATTAAATTTATAAAATCGATGTCATGGATTTGAAAAACAGCTCCGCAGCTGCAAGACTATACGGATGTAGTAACGTTTGAACGAATAGCCGGGAATCTTCTTTTGAACGAGACCACTGCTGGCAGTGGGCTGTCTCTTTTATTCTAACCATCAGTTTTAGCTTTTCAACGATTTCCCATCACTTTTTAAAAGCTCGCTGCTCGCCTCAACCGGATATTTCCGACGGCGCCGCCGCATGTTCGAACGGAGTTGACGGTGGTAAAAAGCGATCTAAAAGTTGCGACTTGCGGCCGGACGCCGGCTTAAAAATGATTAAAAAAAGAAACAAAAGCATAATAGCCGTGCCCTCAGATTTAAGAGCATGACACATTCCGTGCTACTCGCAGTTTCAGCATTTGAAATGAAAACCCTATTATCATCGTGCGCTAACTTGACATGACTCGAACGTTCATTTACTTATTAACTTTTTGTTATGTAATATCATGTTTATGCTTCATTAGATTTATTATGTTCATATTCGATATATTTATCAAAAAATTAATTTTATAGTTAATTGGATAATTATTCGAGTTATTCACTTAATAAATTAAAAAATTTAAAAAATTTATTTATTTATTTAGCAACGCAAATAATGTATCGTAATATTTTTAAATTAATTTTTTTATGAAATATAAATATGGAAAAAAAATATTGCGACGCAACTCATTGCGTCGCAATGTTTTTAAAAAAATTAATTATGTTAAATAGCAACGCATTAGCGACGCAATAAATTAGAAAATTAAAAAAATTATTTTTTATTTAGCGATGCACTAATTGCGTCGTAAATAATTTAAATAAAATTAATTTTTATAAAATATAAATATGAGAAAAAAATATTGCGACGCAACTCAATGCATCGCAATGTTTTTTTAAAAATTAAATATGTTAAATAGCGACCCATTAGCGACGCAATAAACCAGAAAATTAGAATAATTATTTTTAATTAAGTGACGCACTAACTGCGTCGCAATTATTTTAAATAAAATTAATTTTTATAAAATATAATTATGAAATAAAAAAATTGCGACGCAACTTTATGCGTCGCAATGTTTTTTAAAAAATTAATTATGTTAAATAGCGATGCATTAGCGATGCAATAAACCAGAAATTCAGAAAAATTATTTTTATTTAGCGACGCACTAATTGCGTCACAAATATTTTAAGTAAAATTAATTTTTATAAAATATAAATATGAGAAAAAAAATATTACGACACAACTCTGTACGTCGCAATATTTTTTAAAAAAATTAATTATTTAAAATAGTGACTCATTAGCGATGCAATAAATCAAAAAATTAGAAAAATTATTTTTAATTTAACGATGCATTAATTGCATCATAATTATTTTAAATAAAATTAATTTTAATAAAGTATAAATATAAGAAAAAATAATTGCGATGCAACTAAGTGCGTCGCAATGTTTAAAAAATTTAATTACATTAAATAGCGACGCATTAGCGATGCAAAAAACAAAAAAATTAGAAAAATTATTTTTAATTTAGCGACGCACTAATTGCATCGCAATTATTTTAAATAAAATAAATTTTTATAAAAAATAATTATGAGAAAAAAATATTGCGACGCAAATCAGTGCATCACAATTATTTTAAATAAATTTAATTTTTATATAATATAATTATCAAATTAAAAAATTGCGACGCAACCCTGTGCGTCGCAATGTTTTTAAAAAAATTAATTATGTTAAATAGCGACGCAATAGCGATGCAATAAAACAGTAAATTAATAAAAATAATTTTTATTTAGCGATGCAAGTATTGCGTCGTAATGTTTTTTTAAAAAATAAATTTTATAAAAATATTAAAAAAAATTATGAAATAAAAATATTGCGATACCGAATGGATCGATCGTGACGGTCCGAGATCGGTCATCGCCGACCGAGATCGATCATAGCTTCGATCGATATCAACCGTCGGGTCATTGCCGATCAGATCGATCGCGATGGTCCGAGATTGGTCGTGGCCGATCGGGATAGATCAGGGCTTGGATATCGATCGCAACCGTCAGATCATCGCCGATCGGACCGATCGCAACGGTCCGAGATCGGTCGTGGCCGATCGGGATGGATCAGGGCATGGATATCGATAGCAACCGTCAGATCGTCGGCGATCGGACCGATCGCCACAGTCCGAGATCGGTCGTGGCCAATCGGGATTAGGGCTTGGATTGATCGCAACCATCGGATTATCGCCGATCGGATTGATCGCCGCAGTCCGAGATCGATCGTGGCCGATCAGGATCAGTGCTTGGATCGATCACAACCGTTGGATAGTTGGCAATCTTGGACTGATCGCAACGGTCCGGGATCGGTCGTGGCCGATCGGGATCACGGCTTGGATCGATCGCAACCATCGAATCGTCGCTGATCGGATCGATCGCGACGGTCTGAGATCGTTCATCGCCGATCGGGATCGATCAAGGCTTGGATCGATCGCAACCGTCGGATCATTGGCGATCGGACCGATCACAGCGGTCCGAGATCGGTCGTGGCCGATCGGGATCAGGGCTTGCTTTGATCGCAACCGTCGGATTGTCGGCGATCTTGGACCGATCGCAACGGTCCGGGATCGGTCGATGCAATGGTCAGGGATCACGGCTTGGATCGATCGTAACCATCGGATCATCGCTGATCGGACCGATCGCCACGGTCCGAGATCGGTCGTGGCCGATCGGGATCATGGCTTGGATCGATCGCAAACGTCGGATCATCGGCGATCGGACCGATCGCCACGGTCCGAGATCGGTCGTGGCCGATCGGGATCAGGGCTTGGATCGATCACAACCGTCGGATCGTCGCTGATCGGATCGATCACAACGGTCCGGGATCGATCGATGCAACGGTCCGGGATCACGGCTTGGATCGATCGCAACCATCGGATCGTCGGCGATCGGACCGATCACAATGGTCCGAGATCGGTCGTGGCCGATCGGGATCAGGGCTTGGATCGATCGTAACCGTCAGATCGTCGACGATCTCGGAACGATCGCAATGGTCCAAGATCGGTCATGGCCGATTGGGATCAAGGCTTGGATCGATCGCAACCGTCGGATCGTCGCTGATCTCGGACCGATCGCAACGGTTCGGGATCGGCGATCGGTCCAGGATCGGTCGATGCAACCGTCAGATCATCAGCGATCACGGACCGATCGTAACGGTCCGGGATCGATCGACGCAATGGTCTGGGATCACGGCTTGGATCGATCGCAACCGTCGGATTGTCGCCGATCGGTCCGATCACCACGGTCCGAGATCGGTCGTGGATGATCGGGATCAGGGCTTGGATCGATCGCAACCCTCAGATCGTCGCCAATCGGACCGATCGCCATGGTCCGAGATTGGTCGTGGCCGATCGGGATCACGGCTTGGATCGATCGCAACCGTCGGATCATTGGCGATCGGACCGATCGCCACGGTCCGAGATCGGTCGTGGACGATCGGGATCATGGCTTGGATCGATCGCAACCATCGGATTGTCGCCAATCGGACCGATCGCCACGGTCCGTGATTGGTCGTGGCCGATCGGGATCACGGCTTGGATCGATCGCAACCGTCGGATCGTCGGCGATCGGACCGATCGCCACGGTCCGAGATTGGTCATGGCCGATCGGGATCACGGCTTGGATCGATCGCAATCATCGGATCGTTGCCGATCGGACAGATCGCCACGGTCCGAGATCGATCGTGGACGATCGGGATCATGGCTTGGATCGATCGTAACCGTCGGATCGTTGGCGATCTCGGACAAATCGCAACGGTCTAGGATCGGTCGACGCAACGATACGGGATCACGGCTTGGATCGATCGCAACCGTCGGATCGTCGCCGATCGGTCCAATCGCTATGATCCGAGATCGGTCATGGACGATCGGGATCAGGGCTTGGATCGATCGCAACCGTCGGATCGTCGCCGATTGGACCGATTGCCACGGTCCGAGATCGGTCGTGGCCGATCGGGATCACGGCTTGGATCGATCGCAACCATCGGATCGTCGGCGATCGGACCGATCGCCACGATCCGAGATCGGTCGTGGACGATCGGGATCACGGCTTGGATCGATCGCAACCGTCGGATTGTCATCGATCAGATCGATCGCCACGGTCCGAGATCGGTCGTGGCCGATCGGGATCATGGCTTGGATCGATCGCAACCATCGGATCATCGCCGATCGGACCAATCGCCATGGTTCGAGATTGGTCATGGACGATCGGGATCACGGCTTGGATCAATCGTAACTGTCGGATCATCGGCAATCTCGGACAGATCGCAACGGTCCAGGATCGGTCGACGCAACGGTCCGGGATCACGGCTTGCATCGATCGCAACCGTCGGATCGTCGCCGATTGGTCCGATCGCCATGGTCTGAGATCGATCGTGGACGATCGGGATCAGGGCTTGGATCGATCGCAACCGTCAGATCGTCACCGATCGGACTGATTGCCATGGTCCGAGATCGGTCGTGGCCGATCGGGATCACGGCTTGGATCGATTGCAACCATCGGATCGTCGGCGATCGGACCGATCGCCACGGTTCGAGATCGGTCGTGGACGATCAGGATCATGGCTTGAATCGATCGCAATCGTCGGATCGTCGCCGATCGGACCGATCACCACGGTCCGAGATCGATCGTGGCCGATCGGGATCACGGTTTGGATCGATCGCTATCATCGGATCATCGCCGATCGGACCGATCGCCACGGTCCGAGATCAGTCGTGGATGATTGATGCAGGGCGATATTCAAAACGCCTGCAACTCAAGAACGATCTAATCTGCGAGAAAAGAATTCGTCCAGGTTTGGTTCGAATCTTGACAAAAAAGGGAAAATTTTCAAATTTTGATCACTCTCAATCCGAAATTTAAAGGAAGAGCAATTGAATTTTCAATTTAATTGTTTTGAATCAGAAAAAAAAAGAAAATATTCATCTTTATTCAAGAGGAAAAAAAAAAGGAAATCTAAAACAACGTCTTTCTTCTCTACCTCTGACGGCCGCCCAAAACCAACTTAAATAAGAGAGAAAACCCTAACATCATAAGTTCAGAAAAATTACAACTATGCCATTAAAAACGAAAACAGGCCCAAAACTCCTATCAGACGAGCCCGGATGGCCAAAATCCACAACAGCTCATGGCCAACAGCAATGACTTTGAATCAGCAGTCCGTTTCCATGTGACCAGCCAAGTTTGGGCCCAGTCCGACACATAAAATTTCAAGCCCGTTTGTTCTGCAACCTCTTGGACCTTCGTAGATTATCTGGTGTGGTCTTCCCTGACGTGGCCTGCTGACTCTGGGTTGCTGGTACAGGAACATTGAAGGACTGGTTCGACTGACCCAAACTCTGGTCTGAACTGATGTCCTCATCACTCTCCCCTTCCTCTGAAAAGCTTGACCTCAAGCTCGAATTCTCTCCTGCATAAGGGGTCAGATGCCGAATGTTGAACACATCCGAAATGAAGACATCACTGGTAACTCAACCCGATAGGCATTGTCACCAAATTTCTCCAATACCTGGCATGGACCTATCTTCTTCGGCTTGAGCGTCGTGAAAGCTCCCTGTGGATACCGCTCCCTCGGTAAGTAAACCCATACCAAATCGCCCACTTCAAAGGACTGTTGCCGACGCTGCTGATCAGCTTTCGCCTTGTATTTGGCGTAAGTCTGCTCCAATTTGGCTCTAACAGTCGCATGTATCTCCTGCAAGTCAGACACTCTATCTTCAACCTTCTGACTCATCTTCTCTGGCGACTCAACTGGCAGAACATCCAAAGGACCTCTTGGCAAGAACCCAAACAGTATCTGAAACGGAGCAAACCCTGTAGAACGGTTCACTGAAGAGTTGAACTCAAACTCAATCTTCGGCAAACACAAATCCAGCTCCTGAATTCATGCACATTTGCCCGCAACAGATTACCCAAGCTACGGTTGACAACTTCAGTCTGTCCATCCGTCTGAGGATGATAAGGACTGCTGAATTTCAACTTTGTGCCCAACTTCTTCCACAGCTCTCGCCAGAAGTGTCCCATAAACTTGCTGTCCCTGTCTGACACTATGGATGCCGGTATACCAAAATGTCGAACCACTGAAGCAAAATATAAGTCAGCAACCTTTGACGCATCAAAAGTGGTTTTGCATGGCAAGAAACACGCCACCTTACTGAACCGATCCACAATCACCATAATCGAATCCAGTCCCCTTGCTGTCCGTGGCAATCCTACAACAAAGTCCATAGAAACATCTCGCCATGGTGCCTCTGGGATAGGTAAAGGCGTGTACATACCTTGGTTCGTGTCTGTCCCCTTCGACTCTTGACACAACCTGCACCTCTTCACAAAAGCCTTGACATCTCGGTCAAGACCAGGCCAATAAAACCGCTGCCGAATCAACCAGGCTGTTTTATCCCTTCCGAAGTGACCCTGGTTATGCAGTTCCTGGATGATCAACACACGAAGAGACGTATCCGGAACACATAAGCAGTTACCTCGAAACAAATATCCATCATGGAGAACGAAATCAGTTCGCTCCCCCGCCTCAATTTTGGCCAAAATCTCCTTGAAGTGCTCATCCACACGAATGTCCTCCCTTACACTCTCAAAGCCGAGAGTGTACACATGCATAGCGCCAATCAACAAGCTCCGCCTACTCAAAGCATCAGCCACTCTATTCAACGTACCAGACTTGTGCTTGATGCTGAAAGTGTATTCCTGCAAGGCACTCACCCACTTCGCATGCCTTGAACTCAGTTTATGCTGACCCTGTAAGAACTTCAGCGCCTGATGGTCTGAATACAGTACAAACTCCCGCTGAATCAAGTAGTGGCGCCAATGCTGCAAGGATCTCACAATGGCGTACAATTCCAGATCATAAACCGAATAAGCCAGTTTAGCTCCTCCCAGCTTCTCACTGAAGTATGCGACTGGTCTTCCTTCCTGGTTAAGCACTGCCCCAATTCCAGTCTTCGAAGCATCACAATCCACCTCAAAAACTCTATCAAAATCAGGAAGACCCAATAAAGGAGCTTCGGTCAATCTGACTTTCAGCCCATCAAATGCCTCCTGTGCGGCATCATTCCACCCGAATCTGGCTCCCTTCAACAATTCCGTTAAAGGTGCAGCCAGCTCACTGTACCCCTTGACAAACCTGCGATAAAACCCTGCAAGACCCAAAAAGGATCTCAATTCTGTCAAGGTTGATGGTACTGGCCATTCCACAATTGCATGCACCTTATTCCTATCTGGGAGAATCCCCTCTCCAGTCACAACGTACCCCAGAAAAATCAGTCTCCCAACCATCCAAATGCACTTCTCTGGGTTAGCAACTAACTGGTTCTCACGTAACACTGACAAAACCTGTGCCACATGGCCCACATGCTCTTCGGCTGTCCTGCTGTATATCAAAATATCATCAAAGTAGACAACCACAAATGAGCTAAGAAATGGACGTAAAACCTGGTTCATTACGCGCATGAACGTGCTCGGCGCGTTGGACAACCCGAATGGCATTACCAACCATTCATACAGCCTTCCTTAGTCTTGAAGGCTGTCTTCCATTCGTCTCCAGGCTTCATCCTTATCTGATGGTACCCACTCTTCAAATCAATCTTCGTGAAGACCTTAGCACCACTCAACTGATCAAGCATGTCGTCCAACCTCGGTATCGGGAACCTGTACTTCACAGTAATTTTGTTAACCGCGCGGCTGTCGACACACATGCGCCACGTACCATCCTTCTTCGGTACCAAAAGGGCTGGCACCGCGCACGGGCTAATGCTCTCCCGTACGAACCCCTTGTCCAAAAGTTCTTGGACCTGCCTCCTCAATTCCTCATGCTGCTGCGGTGTCATCCGATAATGAGCCTTATTCGGCAACACTGAGCCCGGAATAAGGTCAATGCCGTGCTGAATATCTCGGAGAGGTGGTAATCCGGCCGGTAGCTCCTTTGATACAACATCTCGGAATTCCTCCAAGATAGACACCAACTCCTCAGGAATCATATTTGGCCTTTGCTCCTCTTCCACGCCGAAGTCTCCTGACTTGCTCACCAAAGCAAAACAAACATCCTCTCCATCCAAACTCGCATCGAATTCTGTGCTTGGTAAACAAATTACTGTATTCTGTCCACTCACTTCCTGAAGCGGCTTCAAAATAACTTTCCTCCCATCTGGACGCAGCATATAACTGTGGGTGTACCCGTTGTATACTGCCCTGTTATCAAACTGCCACGGACGCCCCAGTATGATGTGAGTAGCATCCATTGGAACAACATCCGCCTCAATAGTTGTCTCGAAATGAGGACCAAAACACAGTGACAACTTACACCTTCGGCTGACCTGAATGTCTGCATTTCGGTTCACCCAACCGAGCTTATATGGATGTGGGTGAGGGTCTGTCTGCAACCCCAGCTTCTTCACAGCCTCCTCTGCTATCACATTCTCCCAACTGCCGAGTCTATGATAACACGACATGTTTTGCCAGCCACAAAACATTTCGTTGTGAAGATGTCGTGCCGACGCCAATCCTCATCTGATCTCGGCGCCAGACACATTCTTCGTATCACCAAGCTCTCCCCTTGAATATGGTCCGGATCAATAACACACAGCTCATCATTAAATTCCTCATCCTCAGGGAACTCTCCTCCATTTTCGTCCTCCATATAATCCTCCATATACAACTGAGCTCGCGCCTTGGGGCATTCATTGGCATAGTGCCCCAAATTCTGACACCGATGGCACCGAATGTTAGCCCTGTTGCTGCCCACTCTCGCCTGAGAACCTGAGGTTCCACTCGACCCTGTTGGTCTTGGAGGTACTGATGCCTGCGGCCTCGCTACTGGAGGCATAAATTTGCCCCCTGAATTCTGCCCTGAACTCTGGCCCGTAGTAAAACCCCCTCTGCTCTGAAACCCCCTGTTTCTCATCAAGCTCTTTTCCACTGCCTGAGCCCTCATATGCGCATCTCCTACGCTATCAATTCGATGCACAGCCAGTGCATCTTGGATTGGCAGCCGCAAGCCATGAAGATACATGGCTATCAATCTCGGTTCAGCCTCAATCAACCGATTTCGTGCAACCAATCGATAAAATTCAGTTGTGTACTCCTCGACGCTCCGACTACCTTGCGTCAAACCATGCAACTTCGAATACAAAATCTGCTCATGGTTCGGAGGCAAAAACTCCCTGTTCATCTCCTGCTTTAGCGCTGCCCATGACGCTAATGGAGGTCTCCCATCCATATATCTACGATAGTGCTGCGCATGCCACCAAGCAGCAGCCCTATCTCTGAATCGAATTGTGACAAGCGGTACCTGCTTGTCTAAGGGCACCTCCTTCAGACGAAAAACATCATCGACCTGAAGGGTCCAATCTACATACTCGTCTGGGTTAATTCCTCCTTTAAACTCTGGAATTTCGACCCTGAAGCCTGCTTCCCACCGATTCTGATTTTCGAAATAGGGAGGTTGATCGACATACCTTGGAAGTCCAACATCAGGCCTCTGTTGCCCTCTTCGAATTGGTGGTGCCTCCAGATTTTCGAAACCCCTCTCCCTACCTTCATCAATTTCATCACGCTCCTCCACGCGAAGGGGTTGGGCACGATTCTGCACCTCCAGCCGCGCCATCATCGCCTGCATGGTTTGCATCATCTGTTGCATCACCTGGTGCTGGTCTCGCATGGCGTCTTGCATAGCATCTCTCACGGCGTCTCTCAGGGATTGATCATTGTTCTTCTGCTCCATTGGATCAAATTTCGGTTAGGGTTGATATTTGGGTTTGGAAGGAATGGATCAAGATGGTAATGGAAGGAATGGATCAAGGCGGTAATGGAAGGAATGGATCAAGGCTCTGATACCAAGTTGATGCAGGGCGATATTCAAAACGCCTGCAACTCAAGAACGATCTAATCTGCGAGAAAAGAATTCGTCCAGGTTTGGTTCGAATCTTGACAAGAAAAGGGGAAAATTTCGAATTTTGATCACTCTCAATCCGAAATTTAAAGGAAGAGCAATTGAATTTTCAATTCAATTGTTTTGAATCAGAAAAAAAAAAAATTCATCTTATTCAAGAGGAAAAAAAAAAGGAAATCTAAAACAGCGTCTTTCTTCTCTGCCTCTGACGGCCGCCCAAAACCAACTTAAATAAGAGAGAAAACCCTAACATCATAAGTTCAGAAAAATTACAACTATGCCATTAAAAACGAAAACAGGCCCAAAACTCCTATCAGACGAGCCCGGATGGCCAAAATCCACAGCAGCTCATGGCCAATGGCATGACTTTGAATCAGCAGTCCGTTTCCATGTGACCAGCCAAGTTTGGGCCCAGTCCGACACATAAAATTTCAAGCCCGTTTGTTCTGCAACCTCTTGGACCTTCGTAGATTATCTGGTGTGGTCTTCCCTGACGTGGCCTGCTGACTCTGGGTTGCTGGTACAGGAACATTGAAGGACTGGTTCGACTGACCCGAACTCTGGCCTGAACTGATGTCCTCATCAATGATCGGGATCACGGCTTGCACTACAAGAAAATACTGAAACAGCGACGCAATTTTAGCGACGCATTATTGCGTCACTAAATTGCGACCACTTTGCGACGCTTCTGTGACAACAAAATATTGCGACGCATTAGCAACTCATTAGCGACTCAATTAACAAAAAAATAAAAAAAAAATTAAATTTTTAATATTGCGATGCAATATTTGCGTCGCAATATTTTTAAATTAATTTTTTTATGAAATATAAATTTCAATAAAAATATTGCGACGCAATATATGCGTCGCAATATGTTTAACAGAAATAAATATTTTAAATAGCGACGCATTAGCGATGCAATTAAATACATAATTAGAAAATTAATTTTTAATGTTTAAATGGAATTAAATTTTAATAAAATTTAAATATCAGAAAAAATATTGCGACGCAAAACAGTGCGTCGCAATATTTTTAAAAGAATTAAATTTTATAAAATTTAAATATCGGAAAAATATTGCGATGCATTAGCGACTCAATTAACCAGAAAATCCAAAAAAAAGTAATATTTTAATATTGCGACGCATTAGCGACTCAATTAACCAAAAAATCAAAAAAAATTAATTTTTAAATATTGCGACGCATTAGCGACTCAATTAACCAGAAAATCAAAAAAAATTAATCATTTAAAATTGCGACGCCAATGCGTCGCAATATTTTTAAATTAATTTTTTTATAAAATATAAATATCAATAAAACATTGCGACGCAATATATGCGTCGCAATATTTTTAACAGAAATAAATATTTTAAATAGCGACGCATTAGCGATGCAATTAAATAGATAATTAGAAAAATTATTCTTAATGTAGCGACGCATCAATTGCGTCACAAATAATTTAAATGGAATTAAATTTTAATAAAATTTAAATATCGGAAAAAATATTGCGACGCAAAACAGTGCGTCGCAATATTTTTAAAAGAATTAAATTTTATAAAATTTAAATATCGGAAAAAATATTGCGACGCATTAGCGACTCAATTAACCAGAAAATCCAAAAAAAAGTAATATTTTAATATTGCGACGCATTAGCGACTCAATTAACCAAAATCAAAAAAAAATTAATTTTTAAATATTGCGACGCATTAGCGACTCAATTAACCAGAAAATCAGAAAAAATTAATCATTTAAAATTGCGATGCCAATAATGCATCGCAATATTTTTAAATTAATTTTTTATAAAATATAAATATCAATAAAAACATTGCGACGCAATATATGCATCGCAATATTTTTAACAGAAATAAATATTTTAAATAGCGACGCATTAGCGATGCAATTAAATAGATAATTAAAAAAATTATTCTTAATGTAGCGACGCATCAATTGCGTCGCAAATATTTAAATGAAATTAAATTTTAATAAAATTTAAATATCGGAAAAAATATTGCGACGCAAAACAGTGCGTCGCAATATTTTTAAAAGAATTAAATTTTATAAAATTTAAAAATCGGAAAAAATATTGCGACGCATTAGCGACTCAATTAACCAGAAAATCTAAAAAAAAAGTAATATTTTAATATTGCGACGCATTAGCGACTCAATTAACCAAAAAATCAAAAAAAATTAATTTTTAAATATTGCGACGCATTAGCGACTCAATTAACCAGAAAATCAGAAAAAATTAATCATTTAAAATTGCGACGCCAATAATGCATCGCAATATTTTTAAATTAATTTTTTTATAAAATAAATATCAATAAAAACATTGCGACACAATATATGCGTCGCAATTTTTAACAGAAATAAATATTTTAAATAGCGACGCATTAGCGACGCAATTAAATAGATAATTAGAAAAATTATTCTTAATGTAGCGACGCATCAATTACGTCGCAAATAATTTAAATGAAATTAAATTTTAATAAAATTTAAATATCGAAAAAAATATTGCGACGCATTAGCGACTCAATTAATCAGAAAATCAAAAAAAATTAATATTTTAATATTGCGACGCATTAGCGACTCAATTAACCAGAAAATCAAAAAAAAATAATTTTAATATTGCGACGCATTAGCGACTCAATTAACCAGAAAATCAAAAAAAATTAATATTTAACATTGCGACGCCTATAATGCGTCGCAATATTTTTAATTTAAATTTTAATTAAATTTAAATATCGGAAAAAAATATTGCGATGCATTAGTGACTCAATTAACCAGAAAATTAAAAAAAAAGTCGTGGCCGATCGGGATCAGGGCTTGGATCGATCGCAACCGTCGGATCGTCGCCGATCTCGGACGGATCGCCACGGTCCGAGATCGGTCGTGGCCGATTGGGATCACGGCTTGGATCGATCGCAACCGTCGGATCGTCGCCGATCTCGGACGGATCGCCACGGTCCGAGATCGGTCGTGGCCGATCGGGATCAGGGCTTGGATCGATCGCAACCGTCGGATCGTCGCCGATCTCGGACGGATCGCCACGGTCCGAGATCGGTCGTGGCCGATCGGGATCAGGGCTTGGATCGATCGCAACCGTCGGATCGTCGCCGATCTCGGACGGATCGCCACGGTCCGAGATCGGTCGTGGCCGATCGGGATCAGGGCTTGGATCGATCGCAACCGTCGGATCAACGCCGATCTCGGACGGATCGCCACGGTCCGAGATCGGTCGTGGCCGATCGGGATCAGGGCTTGGATCGATCGCAACCGTCGGATCGTCGCCGATCTCGGACGGATCGCCACGGTCCGAGATCGGTCGTGGCCGATCGGGATCAGGGCTTGGATCGATCGCAACCGTCGGATCAACGCCGATCTCGGACGGATCGCCACGGTCCGAGATCGGTCATGGCCGATCGGGATCAGGGCTTGGATCGATCGCAACCGTCGGATCGTCGCCGATCTCGGACGGATCGCCACGGTCCGAGATCGGTCGTGGCCGATCGGGATCAGGGCTTGGATCGATCGCAACCGTCGGATCGCCGATCTCGGACGGATCGCCACGGTCCGAGATCGGTCGTGGCCGATCGGGATCAGGGCTTGGATCGATCGCAACCGTCGGATCCGCCGATCTCGGACGGATCGCCACGGTCCGAGATCGGTCGTGGCCGATCGGGATCAGGGCTTGGATCGATCGCAACCGTCGGATCCGCCGATCTCGGACGGATCGCCACGGTCCGAGATCGGTCGTGGCCGATCGGGATCAGGGCTTGGATCGATCGCAACCGTTGGATCG
This sequence comes from Calamus simplicifolius, assembly GCA_900491605.1. Taxonomy (NCBI): domain Eukaryota; kingdom Viridiplantae; phylum Streptophyta; class Magnoliopsida; order Arecales; family Arecaceae; genus Calamus; species Calamus simplicifolius. Next base: position 831,672 of record UESW01004422.1, read on the forward strand.
TCGCCGATCTCGGACGGATCGCCACGGTCCGAGATCGGTCGTGGCCGATCGGGATCAGGGCTTGGATCGATCGCAACCGTCGGATCCGCCGATCTCGGACGGATCGCACGGTCGAGATCGGTCGTGGCCGATCGGGATCAGGGCTTGGATCGATCGCAACCATCGGATCGTCGCCGATCTCGGACGGATCGCAACTGTCCGAGATCGGTCGTGGCCGATCGGGATCAGGGCTTGGATCGATCGCAACCGTCGGATCCGCCGATCTCGGACGGATCGCCACGGTCCGAGATCGGTCGTGGCCGATCGGGATCAGGGCTTGGATCGATCGCAACCGTCGGATCGTCGCCGATCTCGGACGGATCGCAACGTCCGAGATCGGTCGTGGCCGATCGGGATCAGGGCTTGGATCGATCGCAACCGTCGGATCGTCGCCGATCTCGGACGGATCGCCACGGTCCGAGATCGGTCGTGGCCGATCGGGATCAGGGCTTGGATCGATCGCAACCGTCGGATCGTCGCCGATCTCGGACGGATCGCAACGTCCGAGATCGGTCGTGGCCGATCGGGATCAGGGCTTGGATCGATCGCAACCGTCGGATCGTCGCCGATCTCGGACGGATCGCACGGTCGAGATCGGTCGTGGCCGATCGGGATCAGGGCTTGGATCGATCGCAACCGTCGGATCGCCGATCGGACGGATCGCCACGGTCCGAGATCGGTCGTGGCCGATCGGGATCAGGGCTTGGATCGATCGCAACCGGATCGATCGGATCGTCTCGATCGATCGGGGATCTCGTTCCGCGATCGGGATCAGGGCTTGGATCGATCGCAACCGTCGGATCGCCGATCTTTCCGAGATCGGTCGTGGCCGATCGGATCAGGGCTTGGATCGATCGCAACGTCGGATCTCGTCGTCTCGGTCGATCGGGATCAGGGCTTGGATCGATCGCAACCGTCGGATCGTCGCCGATCTCGGACGGATCGGTCCGAGATCGGTCGTGGCCGATCGGGATCAGGGCTTGGATCGATCGCAACCGTCGGATCGCCGATCGGACGGATCGCACGGTCCGAGATCGGTCGTGGCCGATCGGGATCAGGGCTTGGATCGATCGCAACCGTCGGATCGCCGATCGGACGGATTCCGAGATCGGTCGTGCCGATCGGGATCAGGGCTTGGATCGATCGCAACCGTCGGATCGTCGCCGATCTCGGACGGATCGCGGTCCGAGATCGGTCGTGGCCGATCGGGATCAGGGCTTGGATCGATCGCAACGGATCTCGGACGGATCGCGGTCCGAGATCGGTCGTGGCCGATCGGGATCAGGGCTTGGATCGATCGCAACATCGCCGATCGGACGATTCCGAGATCGGTCCGATCGGGATCAGGGCTTGGATCGATCGTCGGATCGCCGATCGGACGGATCGCCACGGTCCGAGATCGGTCGTGGCCGATCGGGATCAGGGCTTGGATCGATCGCAACCGTCGGATCGTCGCCGATCTCGGACGGATCGCCACGGTCCGAGATCGGTCGTGGCCGATCGGGATCAGGGCTTGGATCGATCGCAACCGTCGGATCGTCGCCGATCTCGGACGGATTGCAACTGTCCGAGATCGGTCGTGGCCGATCGGGATCAGGGCTTGGATCGATCGCAACCGTCGGATCATCGGACGGATTCCGAGATCGGTCGTGGCCGATCGGGATCAGGGCTTGGATCGATCGCAACCGTCGGATCGCCGATCTCGGACGGATCGCCACGGTCCGAGATCGGTCGTGGCCGATCGGGATCAGGGCTTGGATCGATCGCAACCGTCGGATCGTCGCCGATAATAAATTGCGACGCGTCGTCGCAATTATTATAATAAATTTAAATATTTTCATTTAAAAATATTTAAAAAATAATTGCGACGCACTTTTGCGTCGCAATATATGTAATAAGTTTTTATTTTAATCAATTTAAATTATTAAAAAAATATTGCGACGCCTTAGCGACGCAATTATTAGAAAATAAAAATATTTTTCCCGCCAGGTGATGGCGCCAATTTAGCGACGCGCGACGCATCGCTAGAAAAAAAAAATTGCGACGAAATTAGCGACGCAATTGGCGTCGCTAATTACCTATATTTAAGCCCCCCTTCTCCTTCTTCCTTCCTTCTTGACCTAGCCGCCGCCGTCCTCCGCTCCTTCCCGGCGATTCCCCGGCGATTCCCCGTCCTCCGGCTACCCGGCATCCGACTCCGGCAACCAAGGTTAGCTCCAAAAAAAAATTTTTTTTTTTTTTTTTTTCTTCTCCGGCCACGGCAGGGCCGTGGCCGTCTTCTCCGGCCACGGCCGCTGCCGTGGCCGGCAGTGGCCTGGCCACGGTGGCCAGGCCACTGTAAAAAAAAAAAATTTTTTTTTTTTAACAGGGGGGAGGGGAGGAAACCCCCCCCCCCCCCCTTTCTTGTCCGGCCACGGCCTGGCCGCGGCCGGACAAGGCGGCCACGGCCGCTGCCGTGGCCGTCTTCTCCGGCCACGGCCGCTGCCGTGGCCGCAGTGGCCTGGCCACGGTGGCCAGGCCACTGTAATCAAAAAAATTTTTTTTTTTTTTTAAGGCCACGGCAGGGCCGTGGCCGTCTTCTCCGGCCACGGCCGCTGCCGTGGCCGGCAGTGGCCTGGCCACGGTGGCCAGGCCACTGTAATAAAAAAAAAAATTTTTTTTTTAACAGGGGGGGGAGGGGAGGAAACCCCCCCCCCCCCTTTCTTGTCCGGCCACGGCCGTGGCCGTGGCCGGACAAGGCGGCCACGGCCCTGCCGTGGCCGTCTTCTCCGGCCACGGCCGCTGCCGTGGCCGGCAGTGGCCTGGCCACGGTGGCCAGGCCACTGTAATAAAAAAAAAATTTTTTTTTTTTAACAGGGGGGGGGGGGAGGAAACCCCCCCGCCCCCCCTTTCTTTTCTTGTCCGGCCACGGCCGCTGCCGTGGCCGGCAGTGGCCTGGCCACGGTGGCCAGGCCACTGTAAAAAAAAAAAAATTTTTTTTTAACAGGGGGGAGGGGGGGAAACCCCCCCCCCCCCCCTTTCTTTTCTTGTCCGGCCACGGCCGCTGCCGTGGCCGGCAGTGGCCTGGCCACGGTGGCCAGGCCACTGTGAAAAAAAAAAAAAAAAATTCAGGGGGGGAGGGGGGAAACCCCCCCCCCCCCTTTCTTTTCTTGTCCGGCCACGGCCGCTGCCGTGGCCGGCAGTGGCCTGGCCACGGTGGCCAGGCCACTGTAAAAAAAAAAAAAAAAAAATTTTTAACAGGGGGGAGGGGGGAAACCCCCCCCCCCCCCCCCTTTCTTTTCTTGTCCGGCCACGGCCGTTGCCGTGGCCGGCAGTGGCCTGGCCACGGTGGCCAGGCCACTGTGAAAAAAAAAAAAAAAAATTTAGCAGGGGGGAGGGGGGAAACCCCCCGTTTTCTTGTCCGGCCACGGCAAGTGGCCTGGGTGGCCAGGCCACTGTGAAAAAAAAAAAAAAATTTTTTTAATTTAAGCAGAATGTTTATTTAATTTACATATATTTATGCAATAATTAATTTAAGCAGAATGTTTATGACAATAGTATTTGTGCATTTACTCATTTACATTTGTTATGTCTTGATTATTTATATTGCTGCAAACTTAATGATGCATTACATTTTGAAATGCTAAATAAAATGTTTTGTTGTATATTATTTAATTTCCAGCAACAAATTACTAGTTTCAATGATTTACATTTTAGTATTCGCAAACCTTTGTATTTGACACAATAATCTTAAAAGTTAGTGATTACATGTATAATTCACAAGAAGTTAAGAATAACAAGCATAAGTTCGATTGTCTTCGGACTTTCATAATCACAGCACTTTAATTAACCTTTAGACCCGTTTGAGAATTTGTAAGCCTTAGTCTTGCAAATTCTCAAATTGTCCTGGTGGACAGTTTGGGAATATTTCTTGTGACATGTTAGTCTGCTAGTAATCATCGTGGGGTGAGATTTCGGTTTGCATTTGCTCATACGTTCTCCTAGTGTGGCTTATATACCACACATGTAGGAGAACATATGGGGAAATGCTGCCGAAATTTCAATGTTGCCGATCGATGATAATTAATAGCAGATAACATATCACA
>UESW01004423.1:0-101411 GCA_900491605.1 Calamus simplicifolius
GCCTGTCAACTCTAATAGCAAATCCATAAAGTGATTTCACCCAGTAACCTTTCGTAGCTGGATTAAAATCCAGGTGGTCCGGCACCTAAGTACAATGAGTTGCTTGTAAGCCACTGGTTGTGATCTTCAGGTCTGAAGGATACTTATACCTATATCTTCTCGGATTAACTCTTGACAGCAGAGTATCCGAAAATGAGTCACGTTCGGTGAAATGTACTCCTACACTTTCACCTGTATGTCACCAGTGTCTCTACACTCCTTGGTTAAGAGGATAACCAACAAATATGATATACAACGTCCTATAATTGATAGTACTATGGCCCTGCCATAGTATATCATTTGGTCGCAAACTCTTTTAAGGACCTTCTAAGATAAATCCTCCTTTATCGTGAGGAAGATCCTAAGGGCTTCATTACTTTCAGGAGTATTAAGAAGATGTTCTTGTAATGAATAAACTGCCAAATAACTTTTATTAATATATCAATTTATATATAATTTACATCACACAATCATCAAATGATTGGCTTTAGGATACAATTCCCAACAAACTTCCACTTAGCCTAAAGCCACTTATTATAGTATCTAAAACCCATCTTCAACTTATAGTTTGTCAAACTCCTTGATGCTGAGTGCTTTAGTAAATGGGTCACCTAGGTTTTCCTTTCCATCAATCTTCTGAAGATTTATGTCACCTCGGTCTACTATCTCTTGAATAAGATGAAACCGGCGCAGTATGTGCTTGGTGCGCTGATGTGCTCGTGGTTCCTTTGCTTGAGCTATGGCACCAGTGCTGTCACTGTATAACAGGACTGGTTCATCTATGGAAGGTGTCACTCCAAGCTCGGAGATGAACTTTCGCAGCAACACAGCTTCTTTCGCAGCATCTGATGCAGCGATGTACTCTGCCTCGCACACCGAATCTGCCACTGTATGTTGCTTGGACTTTTCTAGCAAATAGCTCCACCATTTAAGATAAACACGAAACCCGATACACTTTTGCTATCATCATGATCTGATTGAAAACTGGAATCATATATCCAACAAGTTTTAAATCAGACTCGCATAGACTAACCACTGGTCCTTAGTATTTCTCAAATACTTAAGGATTGTCTTAACAACTTGCCAGTGTTTTTCTCCTGGATCAAATTGGTAATTCTCACTACTCCTAGTGAGTATGCCACATCTTGTCTTGTACATAATCGATCCTACTGCTGAAGCATATGGAATTCGATTCATACGTTCTCTTTCATTAGGAGTTGTCGGACAATCCTTCTTAGAAAGATGAATTCCATGGCCTATCGAAGATAGCCTTTCTTGGAATTCTCCATGCTAAACCTCTTTAGCACTGTGTCAATGTACGTAGATTGGGATAAACCTAGCATCCTCTTAGATCTATCTCTATAGATCTTCATCCCTAGGATGTATGATGCTTCTCCCAGATCTTTCATGAGAATTGTGATGATAACCATGTCTTTATTCCTTGTAATGCAGGGATATCATTCCCGATTAAGAGAATATCATCCACATATAATACAAGAAATACAATAACAGAATCGTTAGCCCATTTATAAATGCAAGGTTCTTCTTTATTCTTAATAAAGCCATAAGATTTGATCACTTTATCAAATCGTATGTTCCAACTCCTTGATGCTTGCTTAAGTCCATAAATAGACTTCTGTAGCCTGCACACTTTAGACTCGTCTTCAGATATAAAACCTTCAGGCTGTATCATATACACCTGTTCTTCTAAATCACCATTTAGAAAGCGGTTTTAACATCCATCTGCCAAATCTCATAATCGAAGTGTGCTGCTATAGCTAGCTAATCCGAATGGATTTCAGCATTGCCACAGGAGAAAATGTTTTGTCATAGTCATACCATAACGTTGACGATACCCCTTGGCAACCAGACGTGCTTTATAGGTCTCTACCTTTTCGTCTGCGCCTCTTTTCCTCTTGAAAACCCATTTACACCCTATGGGTTTTAATCCCTTCGGGTGGGTCAACTAATGTCCATACATTATTGTTCTTCATGGAATCAAGTTCGGATTTCATGACATCAAGCCATTTATTAGAGTCAGTCCTTTGCATAGCATCCATATAGGTGATCGGATCCTCGTTGTTCTCATCGAGTTCAACAGGATCATCGTCTGGACCAAGAAACCCAAGTATCTGTCCGGTTGATGTGGTACTCTACCAGATCGCCTTAATGGTGCATCTAAAATGGGTTTTGAGTTTGATCTAATCAACTCAGATTCTAGGGTTCACTGGTTTGTGTTGTTCCTTCTACTTGATGAACTTCCTCAAGTTCAACATTAGAGCTATTTGTTCCTTCACTAAGGAACTCCTTTTCAAGAAAAACTGCTCTATTACTAATGAACAACTTTTGTTCTTCAGTATTGTAGAAGTAATATCCTTTTGTTTCTTTCGGATAGCCGATGAAAAACATTTGTCAGATTTGGGTTCAAGTTTGTCTGATTTTGCACGTTTCACATAAGCCGGACACCCCCAGACTCTCAGATAAGTAATAACCGGTTTATGTCCATACCACATCTCATGTGAAGTTTTAGAAACAGACTTACTTGGAACCTTATTAAGAATATGACAAGCTGATTCTAATGCGTATCCCCAAAATGATATTGGCAAGCTTGCAAAACCCATCATGGACCGAACCATCTCTAACAGAGTTCGATTCCTTCTTTCCGACACACCGTTATATTACGATGTTCTAGGAGGAGTCCATTGGGAGAGAATCCCATTCTCCTTTAAATATGTCACAAATTCATTGGAAAGGTATTCGCCTCCTCGATCTGATCGAAGGGTCTTAATACATTTTCCTGTTTGTTTTTCTACTTCTTTATGATATAATTTGAACATTTCAAACGATTCAGATTTATGTCGCATAAGATAGAATAACCGAACCTAGAAAGGTCGTCTGTAAATGTAATGAAGTAGTAGTATCCACCTTTAGCACAAGTGCTCATTGGTCCACATACATCAGTATGTACTAGACCCAAAAGCTCTTTGGCTCTTTCACTTTTTCCAGTAAAAGATGACTTGATCATTTTACCAAGAAGATATGATTCACAGGTAGTTAATGATTCACAATCATCAACTCGAAGGATGCCCTCCTGAGTTAACCTGTTTAATCTGTTTTGTTGATATGACCCAGCCGATGGTGCCAAAGATAAATATCTATGACATCAGTTGTTCTAGGGCGCTTACTTGATTGGTACACTACATTCACAGGCTGTGATAATATATAAATGTCATTAGATAAATGCCCAGTCATTACAGTGACTCCATTCATAATGATATTCAAAGTAACATCCTTTATTGAAATTTCATAATTATTTTTGGCCAGAAGGCCTACAGAAATTACGTTCAATAAGAACGTTGGGCAAAATAACAATCATTTAGTATAATGACATTTCTATTGAAAACTATTTCAAGAACTCCTAATGCCAGTACTGGAACTAATCTTCCATCGTCGACATTTAGGAATCTTTCATTGTCCTCAAATCTTCTGGTGACCTGTAGTCCCTGCAATGAATTGCAAATGTTAAAAGGACTCCCGGTATCCAATACCCAGGTTTGATTATGATATATAGAAAAATTACAAGGTGTTATCATATAAATACCTTGTTGAGCAACATCTTGCTCCTTTTTCTTCTTTGGCCTGTTTGGATCAAGTGTAGCAATGTAAAGAGGACAGTTCCTCTTCCAGTGCCCTTGCATCTTGCAGTGAAAGCATTCAGCTTGACTTTTATCAACTTTCTTCTTCTGCATCTGACCCCTTATAGATGTTCTAGCATATTGCACCCTTTTATTATTCTTTTTCTTCTTCCCTTTCCCAAAGGGTTTACGCCCTACCTTAGATCCTTCAACCACATTAACTAAACCCTTAGAGAGCTGGTTATCCTTCTCAAAGTTCTGTAACAACCCCAACAAACCGTGGTAGTTGACTGTAGGCTTTGTCATTCGAAAATGAGTAAGGAAATGTCAGAAGGATGGAGGCAAGGAATTCAGGATCGCATCTTTTCCCAACTGCTCATGTAAGGGAAAGCCGAGCTTGCTTAGGAGTTCTATCTTCTCGATCATGTACAATACATGATCAGTGACAGGAGATCCATCTCTCATTCGAGCATTGAAAATAGCACAACTAGTCTTGTGCCTTTCAACATCATCGGGTGTGCCGAAAGATTCATTCAACGCTTGAATGATTTCTTCTGGCTGAGCATTCTCGAACCGGCGACCGAATTCATCGTTCATTGCTGCTAACATGATACAACGCACGCTAGTTCTATCATTGAGCCACTTCTGATAAGTGTCTCTCTCAGAACTTTGGGTGTTTGCATTAGGTATCTTTGGTGCAGGATTATTCATAATATAGAATCCTCTCATGCTCAAGGACGATCTTAAGTTTTCTGAACCAGCTATTGAAATTGGAACCATTCAATTTGTCACTATCCAATAGGGACCTTAATGATAAATTAGTGGCCATGTTCTGCATAAGGAAAATCTAAAGTTTATTAGTATATAAATTAATTCAGTCTAAAGACTTGGACTTTAGTCTAAAGATTCTCCCACTATTTTGTTCAAATTGGCAGCCTCTACACTCCAATTCGAAGAATTATTCTTAATTCTTTAGCGGGCACTAAGATCTACATAAATTACATACAAGCCCAAGTGAAGCTTGGCTAACCCATATGCATCTAAGAGTAGGTTCAAAACCAATTGTTTCCCCAAACAATTCTTAGTGTTCAGTTTTGCCCCATGTACCTCTTCAGCAGGCATGAAGTGCCTCCACTGAAAGTTCTGGTTAGGTCCAACCATTAAATGATATAATCAGTGTAACATATCAATAGACAACCAAGCCCGAGTGAAGCTCGGCTCACCTGACTATTTATTTAATAGTTACGCTGACTTATCATATAATGAATGATAATTCCGATGGTTGACAAGCACCAGGCATGGAGTGCCTCCAATGATTATCAAGACATCGGACTCATTATCACCCACCTTAATGGGAGGCTATGATCTAGTTATCAAATAACTATTTTATTTTAAGGACCTAATAATTTTAGAGGATTTTAATAATATGAAGATAAATTGACTAATCAAGTTCTCCCACTGAATTTATGAAATCGGTAGAATGAAACAGATTAAGTCAGGTTAAGTGGCACCTAAATCAGTCATACTGATATCCTTACAGGCATGGGTCAACCCGAATCAGGTAAATGATCTGAATCATAAATGGTTCACCACAATGACCAGGTGAGAGAGATCGATGGGAGGGATATGCCATTAACTCGTTAAAGACGCATAAATACGAGTAGCTCCCAATTAAAAACCATTCGATCATTGATCCTAGAGCAACTTGCCATCCCACCTTGACATCATATGGTTAACCAATTCTGATTTGACCATCTAATAGATTCATGCTCAACCACGGAGCCTAATCTACTTCCATTTGGTTTAATCAAAGAGAAGGACTTGATCAACTACAACTATTGTTTGATTTAGAGCATTCTTAACCTAATCTAATTAGATTTGAACAAATAATCTTTTAGTCCAGTTGATTTAAACCTTAGAGTCTAACCCTTTATGGACCCGATTTAGCTAACCCAAATGATTAAATATATTTCATGTTAACATATCATATATTTCAATCAAGCATAATGTTACTACTCATAATTTCTATATTTAGATCATATCTAAAAAAAATTATGAACTAATATTTGACATTCAAATAAAACTCTCATAAATATTTGTATGTTTTATAACATAGACATCATGCCATCATATATCATATCTATGTTTTTATACTAAACATGCAAATATTATGGTTTTATACAACATCAATATGTATCAAATATAAAATATCTTTTGAGAGTGTGTGTAATCTATGTTTTGATGCCAAAGCATAATTTAAATTTTCTTTAAACAAAGCATCAACGAAAAACAATCGCACGGCAATATGTCACAGAATACCTCATTGAATGGGTAATTCGGATTTTCAATCCACCTGTGACCATATGGCCTTGTGATAAGTTTTAGCCATAATTACATAATTAATGAGAATATTAATTTATATGCAATAAATTAGATCATTAACGAAACCATGGCTCATTTGTAAGGAGAAATAGTCTCTGAGGCATGCATATTTTTAAAAATTGATAACTATTATCATTGCAGAAATTAAAAGATTACATATTAATCTATCTAATATGCATCAAGATCATATCTTTGCCTATATATTTAGGGTCGTTTGATCTAAAATATGCATATAAAACATCAAGATCATATCTTGATCTTCAAGATGACTAGTCACACTATTATCTTGAAGCCTGCCTTAAGATCTAGGGATCATATCACTTACCTTAAGAACAGTAGGTAAATCCTTATTGCTCTGCAGCCGTTCAATCGTCCGACCTCTAGTATCGTCCATGCGAAGCCCCGAATGATCAGATTTCTAGGAGTGCTAGCTCGTGAAAAAATAGCTTTGCTGATCTTGAATCCTCTCACTTGAATCTTCCTCCAAGATCCATCAGGCTTCCGCTAACACCAGAATCACCAGGATTTTCTATTCTAACATTTTAGAATTACAATCCACGACAATTTAGAATTACAATCCATGACAAATAGTGTATTGTTGTTCTATTTTTTATTGTTGTTCTATTTTTTGTTCTGTGTTCTCTGGTGAGGGAATGCCCTCTATTTATAGTCTTGATTTAGCCTTGACATTTAATTCTGACATTTAAGAATCCATCGTTTGGCAAAAGTGAAGAGACGCCGAAGGTGCGGCGCTTGGTTTAATTCCGACGTTTGGAGAAAACCAAGGAGTCGCGGCGTTTGGTTTAGTTCCATCGTTCAAAGAAAACCAAAGACACGAGGGATAAATCCGGCGTTCGGTAAATAAATGTCATGCATTAAATTCTATCTCATGAAATGAGATTTTAGCCATCTCATCATATGAGATCTATATTCGAGAGGTTTGGTTCTGATCTGAATTTATTTGACTTAACCCACATAGATCATGGTCCAAGCCCAAATCAAATTTGGCTAGTCCTGAATCTATTTAAATTCAAATTTTAAAATTTTAATTTTAATCTTGATTATCATGTTATCATGATATAATTATTTTAGACTTTAATCACGTTATTTATCATGTCAAAATTAAATTCTAAACATGATATGTTAAATTTCAGCCTTTATGATTATGTCATACATAAATCATAATTTTTAATTTTTAACATAATCAAATCTAAATAATTCATATTTATTATCATATAATAAACTTATTAAATATTTAATTTTCATCAATATAATTATTTTATATTTTAATCAAGTTATTTATCTTGTCAAAATTAAATTCTAAACATGATATGTTAAATTTCAGCCTTTATGATTATGTCACACATAAATCATAATTTTTTTAATTTTTAACATGATCAAATCTAAATAATTCACGTTTATTATCATATAATAAACTTATTAAATATTTAATCTTCATCAATATAATTATTTCAGATTTTAATCATGTTATTTATCATGTCAAAATTAAATTCTAAACATGATATATTAAATTTCAGCCTTTATGATTATGTCACACATAAATCATAATTTTTAATTTTTAACATGATCAAATCTAAATAATTCACGTTTATTATAATATACTAAACTTATTAAATATTTAATCTTCATCATATGATAATATTTATATTTTACATCGCATGTAAAATTTAGATCTATGTATATAAAAACTAGAACTCAGGTAATCTATCAAATTAACTGAATTTGAAGCCTGAGATGGCTCTGATACCACTATTGGGAATTTCGTATGATCTATATGAATCAAATTCATATAACACACAGCAAAAAAAATAAATATGAATTTAATTCCCAAAGCCCAAGATCCTTAGGGAACTGATTCAGTTAACAAGAAATAACACATGATTATTTTAATAGATCATACCTGTGTTCTTTATTGGGGATGATGCTCGATGAAGCCGGTAAACAATTTACCACTAGCCGTCCACACGTCCGGCCTCTAATGGTGATCCACACGAAGATCTTTGGATGATGTCCTCTCAGGATTGGATGATAACCTTCTTGCGAGGGATGCTAACACCTCTTTTCTTTTCTATTGAATTTCTAAATCAAAAAAGGATTTCTTGATCAAGATCAAATCTTGATCAATCAAGAGAGAGAAAGGGACATCCTAGAGAGAGAAAGGATGTTTTAGAGAGAGAAAGGAGGTGTTAGGCATCCAAGAGAGAGAAGAGGAGTTCTTTTTTTTTTTTTTTCTCGAAGGGGTATTTCTTTCCCTTTTATACATAAAAAGGAGGTTGCGTGGTTCCATAAAAAAATGGATTTTATCACAACCACCGAACCATTCAACCTTATCAAGTTGATAACGATTATCCTAACAAATTTAGGATATTTGCTATCATGATAATGTTAAGATTACAACCACCAAACCACATCCCTAAAAATTAGGAAATTGGTTATCCCATGAAACCAACATTGCAACCTTGAATTTGGCTTCATGAGAACGCCCCAAATCATGGGGTTCACTCCTTCATGACGTGGAGATGGGTCATGTCCATCACATGGGCATGGATCCATCCTTCACGTGGCACAATCTCAGCCCTCGGTTTAATTGGGTTTCCATGAATCAAATCATGCGATCATATGGACCCAATTAAATACCATATTATTAATCTCAATTAATCTAAGCCATCCATCACATGGATCAAGCCTAATTAATGGATTTCATATGTACATCTCATGTACAAAAGGTCTTTCTTTTGAACAAAAAATTCTTTTCTTATAATGAATCCTATTCATCAATTTCATGTTCTCTCATTAAGATTGAGTCAAACCCAATCCTAATTTATTGATTATCTGATTTGAATTAAGTTCAACTTAATTCCCATTTTAACTTCATCCAAAATCTTCTTAATGCATGTGACCCATTAGGTCCCTTGACACGTTGGTAATAATTATGTCCCTAATATTGACCCTAAGGATGACTTGATCAACACCTTGTCCAAGTCAATTCTTTAACCAAATCAACTCTTTGATTAAGTCAAAGAATCCATGATTATAGATCATGAGCGGCCTCTAGCAAAGTATTATGACCACCCAAGTGTTAAGGGTTTGTTGACATGGTCATCAACACCTGTCCATGAACGGTTACCGTACGATTCAATCCCTTCATCACATATCCCAGATCAATCAGTGGTATGGAATGTGTCAACCATATAATTGATCTTTGTTTACTTGATCTCAGAAAAATTGACTCATTAGAACTTCGAAACCATTTCGAATTCCAACTCAACCTTGCAAGGATTTAACAGTCAATTTAATCCATCAAGTGGCCGTGGGATATAACCATTTCTATCAAGGGAGACGAATCCTGTCTTGATCAAACACCACCTTCATATGCTTCATATCATACCCAATCGACATCATATTTGCCACCCGTAGCTAGAGCAACGTTTGCATGTCGTCAAAGCATGATATTCCACACATAAGGTGCAATGAAGATCATAAGTCAAAGGATCACTCGCACCACCGTCATCAAAGATCAACCATCGACACTATATAGAATATCCATATGGGATCTATGTGCGGGTCATCCAATGTATCGTTACAATAACGAACATCCACACACCATATCCAAGTATCTTCATACTTCAGCTTGCAAGATCAGCTGCACACCGTAAGGGTGAAGATATGCAATGTGTGCTAGTCTCAACGGCGTTCGACAGTGTCCAATCCTATCTACGCATCGACTAGGAAAGTTTAAAGAATCGAACCATAATGTGCAATTTTGGATCTCACAATTTGTAATCTCTATTACAAATTTTATGCACAGTTCGCATTCTTTTGGACTTTATCTCATAGGTAAAATATTTCTAATATATATGAAAAATACCTGGATAGATAAAGAAATCAATAAATTTGATTTGCATTCATAAAGAAATGTGTACAAACTAACATCTTATCCAATTGGATCTAAGGCACACACTAACACTCTCCCACTTGCACTAGAGCCAATCACCCATGTATCTAATACCAAGTGACTCAACATGACTATCATGCTTCTGCTGCGGTAGGACTTCAGTGCACGGATCAAATCAATTAATGAATACATACAGGCATATAAGTTATGAAAACATATTACATAAGAATACATAATAACTTTCTCGATGCAAATCAAATCAATTAATGATCACCTATAATCAAGCATAAACAATCAATTAATCCACCACAATCCATAACTGATTAAATTATCATTTTACCCCTTTAGCCTAAAATTCATAAATGACTATTCTACCTCTCTAATTCAATGTCTAGTAACCCTTATTTAGCTACTTTTATTCCAAATTTAATTATTTTCTAATTTTATAAATTTTGATTGACCTAACTATATTTATGACAATGCTCCTACCTTCAATGGCTAATTATCCTATAATTACCTTGGCCGTTATTCAATTTAAATACCATTATAAAAATTAGACTCATTGCTAATCACACAGTTCAGTTCCAAGAACAAATTTGATTAATATAATTTTAAATAACCATATTTTTTTGAACTTTTCTAAATCATTTACTTTTATTTCAACACAAACTTTATACGATTTTAAGCAAAATAGGGCTCAATTTTTGCATCTATAAATCCAAATTTTAATCAACTGAAAAGATTTAATCAAACTCCATGAATCTTATAATCAAATCCTAGCATTTTTATCTAATTTTTAATTTTCTAAAATAAGCCCGATTGACTTAAATTAGATTAAATCAGTCGGCCCACTGGGTCAAGCCCAAATAAGAAGAAGGCTGAGGCCTTCTTCACTTTCCAGTCTCACGTGAAGCCCTCCTCTCGTTCCACCCCGACGCGAGCGCCCCTCCTTTCTCCTTCTTCGTCCCTCCTCCGCTGCTTCTGGCTCGCTCTATCTCTCTCTAGTCCCTCCCGTCTCCCTCCCTCTCTTTGCACTCGCGCTCTCTCTCTCTCTCTCTCTCCCTCTCTTTGCTCTCTTTCTCCCTCTCGCACGCGCCACCTTGCCTCCGGCCACCGTGGCGGCGGTGGCGGCAGCGATACTCCCCCTCCCCGATAAGCACTCCGGCGTAAACAAACTCATGGGTCTCCCAAAATTCCATCAGTTTCTCAATTTAAATCAAAAAATAGAAGAGAAAAAATTTTACCTCTGCCTTGCCAGAGTTTCTGGCGACGATCCGAACTTTCTGAAGGTTCCTCGTACTCCGGTGATCCTCTGTTACTTTTTAATTAGAAAATCTCCCAGCAGGAATCAAAGAAATCGTCACGAAATTAAGGAATAACAGTGAAAAAATACGTAACTCTTTCACTTCTTTCATACCTGCTTTCGTACTTTGCCCCGCGATGCTGACTTCGGCTCTGGCAATGTCCCATGGTCAAAAGGTTTTATACGAGGCCATCAAACAGTGGTTCACCAACCGAAATATCAGGAGAACAGAAAAGGAGAAAAAATATGAAGAAAAATGATATTATAAATAAAATAAAAATATGCGGTTCAGCTTCGATTTCTTAAAATTTTTGTTCTCGCTTTTTTCGCTAGCGATCGATCGTCCTCGTCGTTCATCACGGAACGTTCACGATATAGGATCAATTTTGTGCAGAAGAATTTGTGCCATGATATAGGATCAATTTTGATTATGTTCATTATTAATGATATTTTTTAGATTTTTAAAGATTTATTCTAGACAAGATAAATGTTAAATTTTAATTTATTTTGTTGGTTAGTTATCTATTGATATCTTGATGAGTGGTTACTTCTTAGCTCAAAATTTCAAATTGATAGCATGAAGAATAATTTTAAGAAAATACAAGGTATGTTTTTTTATCTTTATATTTACACCTGTAAGGATCTTGTTTGATAAAAAGGAAGTGAGAAAGAACATCAACATCTATAGTGACATTGGAATTGCCTATGAACTACCTTATCAACTAAAAGCCAGTGGGGATGTTTCCTTGCTGCAATGAAGTTGCCACTATGTTAGCTCTTAAATATGCAACTTATATGGCGGAGAGTTAATTAATTTTTTTTTTTGATGAGTATTTTAAATTATATATGATAGTACAATAACTATTATTAAAATAATAATAAGAGAAACTAGTGAGTTTTTAATTACTGTAGATTTACATCAAGGATCTGCCTTAAATTCATATCTTTTTGCACTAGTTATGGATGAATTAACTAAACATATTCAAGATAATATCCCATGGTATATGTTATTTGCAGACGGTATAGTGTTGATTGATGAAACTAAATCTAGAGTAAATGCTAAGCTAGAGATTTGGAGAGAGGCTTTAGAATTTAAAGGTTTCAAGACTAGTAGAATTAAAACTGAATACATGAAATATAATTTTAGTGAAAATAGAAATATAAATAAAGAAACAGTGAAGATTGTAAGCCAAAAGATAATAAGGAGTAAAAAATTTAGGTATTTGGGATTAATTATCTAGCAAGAAGATGAAATAGGTGAAGATGTAAATCATAAAGTTAAAGAAGGATAGATTAAGTGAAGGAGTGCTTTGGGAGTAGTGTATGATCTGTACATCCTATTAAATTAAAAGAAAATTTTATAAAACCGCTCTTAGGCCAGCTATGCTATATCGAATAAAGTATTGGACAATACTAAAACAACATTTGAATTAATTAAGTGTAACAGAAATACGCATATTAAGATGGATATATGGTAAAACTTTGAAAGATAGAATTAGAAGTAAATATATACTAGAAATGATAGGAGTAGTCCCAATTGAAGATAAAATGAGAGAAAATCGATTATGGCGGTTTGGACATTTACAACAAAAACCTTAGATGTACCTATTAAAAAGAGTAATTTTTTAACAGTCTATTGTACTGATAGAAGTAGAAGTAGACCTAAACTAACATGAACAGAAATAATTAAGAAAGATATAATTATTTGTAATTTGAGTGTTGACTTAGACTTGAATAGAGCAGAGTGGAGGAAGCAGATTCATGTTGCCGACCCATGTAGTTGAAAAAAGGCTTAGATGAGTTGAGTTGAGTTATCTTCAAACACACTTGGGACTTTTTTGGATGTCCAATCCCTCTATTTGCAGATAATCTACCAGGGGCATATCAAGAAAGTAAGGGGAATAGTTGAAAATAAATTAAAAAAAAAAAGAAAGGCTGCCAAGCACTTGTAATATTTATAGTTCCAAATAATGATATCCATCATTCAAAATAAGAGAAAAAGTCTTCATACCAGATATAATTTGCATATAGGAACAAATAAGGCCATAAACATAATAGCTGCCATGTTCATAACATTATATAGATATGCAGTCACCACTTTATCCTTTCTCTTGTAAAGCATCAAACAAACATGTGCATTATAATTCTAAGTACTAAGATGTCCAAAAGCACAGTCACAACTTTAGGCGCAGGCTGTTGACCCTGGTAAAAGGAGAGCGCCTCTCGAACCTTATGGTCGTCCGCATACATTTTGCTCCATGTTCCTAACTCTGAAAACGACCATGACCATTTTTCCATAGGGAACTAGGTCTCCTCCAGCCAGGTACCTCTCTTCCACCTTGATCTCATAACTCCTAGATCAAGGGCTTTAGGGATGAAGTGCAGAGGTTAAACACCTTAGATGCCCACTAGCTAGTTGCTGGAGAGAGGTCAGGGCGTCAGGAAAGGTCTCAGGGATATTAGTTTGCTCAAAAATTTCTTTTGACTGTCTTTGAATCATGAATACATGGAAACTGCATGGATGGTTTTTCTCAGGTGGGAGAATCCAAAATTGTTGGCCATTCCTCGTCACCCATTTCTTACTCTCGCTTTGTCTCCTTTTCTAATTTTAATGAAGTTTCGATGCTTGCCCTCAAGAAAAGCACCTGCAAGGCTTATTTTATTTCATGAATAAACATCTCATGATAGATCAATATGCCTTTTGTTATCAATTTTTTGACTATGAATTTCAAAGGGACAACATTTAGATTCATTTTAATACGAGAATTCAAAACGGCGAAGCAGGACAGAAGTCCTCTTCTGAGCAAGAATTTTCTACATGAATTCTAAATAATTAAGATCATCATAACTGCGCAGATCATTTGCACATCTTCTTCAAGATTTTGATTGTTTATCCAATTCCACACAATCAGGGGGATAGGTGTGCGCACAAAAAATTTATGTATTTATCCTTAATGCTTTTGCTTATGAGACATTCCCGTATACCATCTATGGCATCATACCATGATGCATTACTTCTCTATGGTTTCTTGACACCGATACATGAGGTGTGATGAAAGCTGATAGCCCACCGAAAGATCGGATACATAAAATTAATATTATCATGCCTCATGTGTGAAGTGCTAGGAAACCATGGAGAAGCGATGCCATGGCATGATTTTTTAATTCCCGTATGCCATCGAATTAAAATAGAATTCAATTTGATCTAGAATTCTTGCATGCCATGAATTAAAATAGCTGACCCGCCCATTTCAACCTTACAGGAATTTAAGTTGATCTAGTTTCTGGCTTCTCTATTTCTCAAGAAAAAAAAAAAAAACAATATTGGTCTCGAAGATGAAGGAGATACAAATATCAGCGATGAGGAGAGTCAGAAAATGACGATTTTTGAACATAAATCCTAAGAGTTACACACAAGCAAATGATAAAGTCATTAAAAAACAAAATTACAAATATATCAAAACGCCTGGAAACAGCAATTACATGATAGAGAATAAACACAATATGAAAATTCAAACCAAACAAAAGAACTGCTTAGGAGGAAGAAAGGCAAAATGCTGAGCAGGTTGGTCCTCGGTTTTTGAGAAATAAATACAAGCAGTGGTATCTGGGGAAAGAGGAGATTATCATATAATAAGCAACATACCAACCAATTTAAAGGTGCTAGTTAGAGAGATTAAAAATGGAAACAAATATGCAATGGAAGGAGAAATTACCTCGCCAAAGAAGAAGTGATGGCAGATCCATGCTTTTAGTCTGATTCTTCCCATTCCCCAATGTTGGTTTCAAAGGTGGGAGGGGCCTTGGTATGCTCAATATAGAAGTTCCCGTTCCGTCCATCATACTCGATTTTGACCTCGGGGATCCACTCAATAATGGGCCAATTGGGGCCATCCTTGAGAAAGGTCTTAAGGAGCGGTAATCTGCATTCCAAGTGAAATTTTCTTAAATTCTGGAGAGAAGCTTGAGCATTTTGATGCTGCCCGAGTCGCCCCAATAACCACTCCGGGAGGCGTGGTGTCCATCCATCATCATTAGTGGTAGACTCCTGTGAGAGATGTAGTTTCAAGTATTGTAACTGATCGAGATTCTCCACATGCTGCAACCTCGGGCAATCTCTTATCTTCAAATATTTCAATGAGGGAAGGTTGGATACCCTTTCCAACATTGGAGTTCCCAAAATTGAAAGCTCTTCTGTCAGAGAG
Source organism: Calamus simplicifolius (assembly GCA_900491605.1). Classification (NCBI taxonomy): domain Eukaryota; kingdom Viridiplantae; phylum Streptophyta; class Magnoliopsida; order Arecales; family Arecaceae; genus Calamus; species Calamus simplicifolius. The sequence continues at coordinate 15,481 of UESW01004423.1, forward strand.
GGGAGGTCGTTGATTTCTGTTAGCTTGTTGGCATAACCAATGCGCAATTCTTGTAAACTGGTGGCGTGCCTCAGGTTTTCTGGAAGAGCCCTCAGATTAGGACAAAAGTGAAGATCCAAGGATCTGAGACAGGGCAGCAACTTGTTAGGGGCTTCTCTTCTTTCTTCGCTAACCCCCTCCGCAGCAAAGGACCACTCTTCCCACTTTTCCATGTTAAAAAACGTTAGCACTTGAAGCTTGGGAAATGCTGTCGGTGCCGATGATGCACGGGGGCCAAGAAATTCAGGTCCGATGGTTGTGATTGCATTTGCACCTTCAATGTGAAGGAATTTCAGCTGGCGCAATAAGCCCAGTGGTGGTAGCTGTGGGCATGATGTACAATGAGAGAGCGCTATTTTTGTCAGGTTAGGAAAAGAGGCATACAATGAAGGCGACATCATCCATCTAGGGAATCCAGTACCAAAAAAGTATTTCATCTCAAGCGTCTGTAGGGTGGATGGCGGAGATAGTAGCCCTTCATATGTCTCATTAATTCTCTGGATTGCTTCATCTTGAATATTCCGGATAACTCCTCTTGTATCATATATAATCAATGTCCTCAAAAAGTGACAATTTGCAAGAGTCGGAGCTCCTCCTGCTTGTGCCATTTCCAACCTATCTATCTGCAAGAATCTCAGCTGGGGCAAAGATCGTAGCTCATCCAGATCGCACCCCTCCTCGTCTGGTGCACCTATGTCATTATGGCCAACCACAAATCCTTGGAGATGGTTAAGATGTTTCAGTTTGCCTATTCCTTTGGGTACATGAGTCAGTGGAGTATCTTCTAACTGAAGGCGTCTTAGATTGCACAGTTTTGTAATGGTCTTAGGAAGCTTATGCAAGAATCGACAACCTGACAGATTTAATATCTGCAGGTTTACAAGGCACCCAATGGACTCTGGCAGCTCTCTAATTTTTGTCCAAGCAAGATCTAGATGCCTGAGATGTAATAGATTTCCTAGACAGCCTGGAACACTCTCAAGTCCTGTGCTTGTTATGGTTATGCTTCGTAGAAAACGCAGATTCTCATTAAGTTCATTCTCAATCATCTTTATCTCAGGACTTCTTCGGAGCATTAGAGTCCTCAAACAGGTTTGCTGTTTTATCACATTTGGGAGTCTCTCCTTCATGTTTACCATTGACAAGCGACGAAGTTTAACCAAGGGATTTATGTTGGGTGATTGATCATTGCTACAGAAAGTACTCTCATCCCCTATCAAGAAGATAGCAAGGGAACGTAGCACATCATGCATTCTGCACAAACTGCCCTCAGTCCCATCTTCTACTTGTAAAAGATTCCTTCTAATTAACTCTGTATAGTATTCCTCTGCTAAATCTTCCATAAGTGTATCTACTTGTGCTCCTTTCACAAAACCTTCAGCCACCCAGTAACATATAAGATCCCTCTGATACATTATGGAGTCCTCAGGATATAATGAGCAATAAAGAAAACACTGTTTTAGATCCGAAGGTAAATCTTGATAACTTAAAAATAGAGCACCTGGGAGTTCTTCTTGAAGTTGGTTCATTGACCATGCATCGCTTTTGAGAACCTTATCCCATTCTAAGCTACTTCTCTCTTTCGATATTAAAACCCCTGCTATAGTTTTGATTGCAAGAGGAAGACCATCACATTTTTCCACAATTTTAATCCCGATTTCTCTCAAATTATTGATCTCCTCCTCCTCCACATCAACATCTCCAAGGACTTTCTTGCAAAGTAATGCCCACCCGATGTTATTATCCATTTTACTAACATGGTGGATATCTGCTCTTATATTTATTGCCACATTTCTGTTCCGAGTGGTGATGATAATCCTACCACTAGCTATTGCACTTTCCAAAGGACATCTAAACAAAGCCTCCCAAACCTCCGAACGCCACATATCATCTAATACAATAAAGAATCTTTTTACAAGAATAGATGAAAGATAGGGTATAAGCACCGCCTTAGATTCACCCCCATTATAATTTTATCTATTTGCTTAATCATCTCTTTGAGAAGCTGTGTCTCTGAAAAATCATTAGAAACACACACCCATGCACGAATAGGAAAGTTCTCTTTGATCCTTTGATCACTGTATATGTTAGAAGCAAGAGTGGTCTTGCCAATTCCACCCATTCCATCAATCACCAAAACACGATATCTTTTATTATCTTCTTTAATTAACGACTCCACAATATTCTGAGTAGCCTCTTCAATTTGTGTCCCCACAAAATCAGACTTAACCTCATTAGGAAAAGTCTGACGATGATTTATTCTACTCTCATGAACTTCTTGCATAGAGTATTCCAGTTTAGGTATTATTGATTCATCTTCTGCAATCTCTTTTAGCCTGTTATTGAGTTTTCTAATTTTGCTACCAATTTCATGTCGGAACTTGATGCAGCTGAAGCAGGAAAATAAAGATGAAGGATGACGTACCATGGACGGATGACCTTCCAATAATTTTCTGCCCTCGATCTCACAAAGATCAATGATATCATCAGCATCATACATGACATCCTTGAACTCCCTCACCCAAATACGGATGTCTCCGTTTGAAAGTCCCTTCCGCTCTGCAGATTCAAGAAAGCCACTTATTCTCTCCATTCTCCTCTGAAGCCTTCTGAGCTCATCCTCCACGCCCAGCATCATGGACATCTCTCCCTCTAGAAATTCTGAAAGTTTGTTAACATATCTTCCCACAAAGGCATCTAAGATCATTGCCATTTCGTCGAGGCTATCAAAGGAAGGAGGAGGAGGATGGATGGATCTCTCAAAGCGCAAAAAGAAAGGGAAGCTAGCTGTGAGGTAAGATGATCCCTGATCATAATAACTAATATATAATAAGAGCTTCGAAGACCACGTCCCAGAAGTAGTAGATCTGAAGATGACCAGTGGAAATGCTGTAGAAAAAGCAAGAAATAAAAAAAGAATCCACATTAGTTGTCTTTGACGATCTGTCTCCTGAGGTGTGTGTTGCCATCAACTTTGCCTTCATGCATCAAGCTTTATTACTCTCGCTGCCATCCTCCATTGACATGGTTGGAAAAGCATTCGGTAGTTTTTATTTTTAAAGGAGCTCCACTGACAGGTCTAACGTTAATCAATAAAAAAAAAAAGGTGCTACATGGATTTATAAATCTAGATGAACAATTTTATGCGAATTCTCAAGGAAACTGATCATCGGCCTTTGATAATTTTAGGTTGGAAGCACCATAAATTTTTTAGAAAATCTTGCATATCCTTAATTTTAAAAATATTGATAATTAACAAGAAAAGAAATATTAACCTCTGATTTTCAAAAGCTCAATTTCTTTCGCTTCAAACGGCCGGTTTTCTCGCAGCATAAACTTTTAAACTATGAATTTGTGATAAGTGATATCAAAACTAGGCGTGATTACCTTTATTAATCATGTTGGATCCTCACACAAGAACATCATAAAATTGGATATATAGAAAAGTTTGTCTGCGAGCATTCTCACCATAAAATTGGAAATTGACAACTTTGGTCCGGACATTAATCCCAACAGCTATTTTTCTTCGCCCGCCTGCCAAAGATTACCCAAAAAAAAAAAAAAGGTGGTTAAAAATTCAGTGAATTGAAAGCCACGAAAGCGACAAGGTAGTGGTCGTCCATGGGTGCCTTTGAATATTGGCTTGGCGATATACATTGGTTTGGGAGTCTTAAAATATTACTTGCGCTGGTAAATTATTAGTTGTGCATGTACTTTAGTGCAGAAAATAAATTTTTAACAAAAAATTTCTAATATTTTTTTTAAAATAGAAGCAAATTTGCACTAATTTCTAAGTAAGATATTTTTTAGATTACAATAATGAAAATTTAGAATGACTTTTTTTAGCAATTTCTGATGAAGAAAAAATAGACCATGAACCGTTGGATGCAAAGCCCAAAAGTGTCTAGAAATCTTTATAAAACAATAAAAATAAACTAAGATAATAAGTATTAAAATAGAATAAAGAAGAATAAGCTGGAATCAAGGCATGTTAAATATTACCTTAAAGACTAATTTCTGTCTCTTCATGCAAATTGTAAGTGAATTATTCTTAAGCTACCGATGAGTTTGACCTGAACCTCCTTTCATAAGCACGGTCAAGTTGAAGGTGTGATATAGACGCTTCTTCATATGTCTAACAACTTACGTGCTCAGAAAATATTTGAACGGAGAAATTTTGTGTAAGAAAGGATAAATAAGCTATTGTATATTAAGCCTAAGACCTAAAGTTTATTTATAGGCTTAGTCCATTAGTCATGATGTCTAAAACGGAATGATTTTCTCACTTGATAGTTGCAATCCCCTACTTTAACTAAAAACATGGCCTATGGTTGCAAGCGCGTGGTACATGCTTGGTTTAGGCCGGGCGGCGAACATGCTGACTCAGGCCAATTTTGATGTAAATATTCAGATGATGTAAATGATCTTTCTAGGTCTCACAATTCTCAACTTTTTTATTTTTTATTTTAAAAAAACCTATCATAGTTTAATTAAAAAGGGGAGTGAATAAATTTGTTGAATTAATAAGAGCTGGTGCATGCAAAACTTTAATCATCAAGCAAAAAACAATCAAACCAATCATAAAATCAGCGAAATAAAACCCAGCCAAATGCATGCTAGTTCAAGAGGTTGTATAGGGCTCATTCAATAAGTGGCCCTGATCTATCATGACAAATATAAATCAAACTAATTAGTGAGCGCTACGTCTGCCAGTGCTCCTTTCAAATGGTCTAAATGGTAAACTTAAATTAATTTGAACAAAAAAATTTAAAAAGAAAAAAAATTACTGATGCAATATTCATTGATTGATTTGATCCACAACGATCCTACATAGTAAACTAGATCTACTTATATTTTTTTTTCTTAAAAAAAAATTGTAGTTCAATTAAAAATGGCAGAATTTTGTACTACAGGATCAAAAGCTAAACTAGGTGGCCCATATCATGAACTTAATTTCTTCGATCATGATGGGCACCACTAGAAATCAATTAGATGTCTTCCCACAAAGACATCTAAGATCATTGCCATTTCGTCAGAGACGATCAAAGGAGGAGGATGGATCTCTCAAAACGCAAAAAGAAAGGGAAGCTGTGACGTAACATGATCCGTCATAACTAATATATATAAGAGGTTCGAAGACCATGTAGTCCCAAAAGTAGAGATGAAGATGACCAGTGGAAATGCCATAGAAAAAAGCAATAAATAAAAAAGAATCCACACTATTTGTCAGTTAATTATTTGCGTCTCGACTTTCAGCGCGTCTGCCCACACGTTACAGCAGGCGCGGCTTGGAACGGCGAGCTTTATTAGTTGTTAATTTCTTTTGTTTTATTTTCCCAATCGATAACCATTGACGATCTGTCTCCTGAGGTGTTGCCAGCAACGCCGATTTCATTTATCATCCCCATTTGCAATGGGCCTTTTCACTTGCTGCCATCCTCCACTGACGTGGTTGGAAAAGCGCGCGCCTTCGGTGGCTTTTATTTCTAAAGAAGCTTTACAGGTCTAAAATTAATAAATAAAAGGGATACTGCATGAATTTATAAGTCTATATGAACAATTTTATTCAGATTCTGAAGGAAACTCGTTGGCATTTGATATTTTCAAATTGAAAAATCGTAAATTATTTTTAAAAATCTCATACGTTCTCAATTTAAGAATTATCGATAATTAAGAGAAGATAAATGTTAATCTTTGATTTTTAAAAATTCAACTTCTTTCGCTCCAAATAATTTCTAGAATAAACTTTTGAACTATGAATTTGTGATAAGTACACATCAAAATTGGGTGCGACTATCTTTATTAATCATGTTAGATCCTCACACTTGAGAGCACTATGAAATTGGAAAGAAAAGTTTGTCACAATCTTGTATCTTTTAATAAAAAAGATACCGCTTCAATTTATGAGCTTCGGTCAGCACTTTTCTTAGGCTTCTCGACGGTAAGCATTCACGCCGTGAAGGGTTATAATGTAGTTCACGATGGAAAAAACTTTGTATATCACTTTCGATGTAGCAAGTCCTACGTGGGCTGTACCATTCCTTTTTATTGGTCCACATACGCACGACACCCATTAAAAAATGTTAAACATCCCGAGAGAAAAAACTTACGACATCCTAATTTTAAGCTTACGACACCGTAGTTATAAAGTCAAGATACCCGTTTAGAAAGCAAGAAAAACTCACGACACCCTAGTTTTAAGCTTAAGACATCCGTTCAGAAAAGGTATATGTATACAACTTCCAAAAAAAAAAAAAGCCGTTTGACGTGCATTAATACCCGTTCAGTTTTTTTTTAGAATTTGTGTAAATACACTTTTTCTAAACGGATGTCTTAAGCTTAAAACTAGGATGTCGTGAGTTTAAAACTAGGATGTCATGAGTTTTTTTTTTTTTTTTCTTTCTGAACGGATGTCTTGATTTTATAATTACGGTGTCGTAAGCTTAAAACTAAGGTGTCGTAATTTTTTTTTACTTTTTTAATAGGTGTCTTAATTTTGACATGACGCACATTAATACCAGCTTTTTTTGGAATTTATGTATAGATGAATGGGTGTCGTGGCTTTATTGTCGTAAGTTTAAAACTAGGGTTATTTTTTGCTTTCTTAATGAATGTTTTAGTTTTATAACTACTGGTAAGTTTAAAATTAAAGTGTCGTAAGGTTTTTTTGCTTTCTTAGTAGCTATCTTAATTTTGACGTGATGTGCATTAATATCTGTTCAGTTTTTTTGGAATATGTACAGATACCTTTCTGAATGAGTGTCTTAAACTTAAAACTAGGTGTCGTAAGTTTAAAACTAGGATGTTGTGAGTTTTTTTTTGCTTTCTGAGTGTCTTCACTTTTTAACTACGGTGTTGTAAACTTAAAACTAGGGTGTCGTAAGTTTTTCTCTAGGGATGTCTTAACATTTTTTAATGGGTGGTGTCGTGTGTATGTGGACCAATAAAAAAGAATGGTACAGCCCACGTATGACTTGCTACATTGGAGGCGGTGTACAAAGTCTTTTCCAGTCCACATATAGGATATGGTATGACAATATAGGATCTCTTGATACCCACAAGAAAGGGAAGCTGTGAGGCATCATAGGCCCTTCAAAGCATGTATCACAATATAGGATCTCTTGATACCCACAATATAGGATATTTTTTTAAAAAAAAAATTAACATGTCCTTGAGTATCAACGCTGGTAGATGCTGATCGCAATCAATAATCATCCTTTTTTTTTCTATCAACGTGTCATCACCACCGTCAGTTGAAAGAAAGCATCATCATGTCTACCATTAAATAGAACGGTATGCTCTATTTAAACGGGCCCGAACAAATTAAAAAAAAAAAATCTGCCAGTCATAGTAGTCGGCTGGTTAAAAATTCAGTGAATTGAAAGCCATGGGAGCGACAGGGTCATCGGCCATCCATGGGTGCCTTTGAGTATTGACATGGCGGTATACATTGATTTGGGAGTGTTAAATTATAGTAAATTTTAAGCGGATCACTTTCTTCGTTGCTCTCGACCAAGTTGTCAGCTGCTGCATTCTTCTCTTTTGATATGAGAAGAATTTTTCATCATTTCGTCAATCATTAATACTAAACAAATGCGGTCACCGGCCTCAATTATGTTGGATTAAGTTGAACGTGCTTCATCGAGACCTAATCAAATTTCACGATCCCATAACATCATCTTCGGTCAATACCTAACTTATTGATTGATCAAATACCGTGGAGTCGGGTCAACTAAAAGACAAGAAAATCTCATTTGCTATGTAAGTTAGGTTGGAATCAATTGCATTATTTAGATTTAATTAAAAAAATATTTAGGTCCGCATTGTAATTCATTAGAAAGGACAAAAAAAATATAAATATAATTGAAGATTAAAATCTAACAATCTTTCTATAACCAAATATATAATTTATAATTAAAATAAAGATACTAAAACCTTTCAATATAATTAAAGGATTACCTACTTTAATAAATATTTTTGGATAATAAACTTTTATAATGATTTTTTTTTACTGTACAAGAGTAGACCGTAATTTTAAAGAACAAATGAATAATAAACTTAGACCTTGAACCGTTGGATCACTACAAGAAAATAGTAAAATAGTGATAAAAATTTTCATCACTATTCCGTCACAAATTGGGTTTAGTGACGGATTAGTGATGAAAATCTTATCATCACTATTTTTGTCGTCACTAAATTTAGTGACGGAAAAAGGTCCATCACAAAATAATAGCGACGGATTTGTGATGAAATATTTCATCAAAAATTTGTGACGGAACATATTTTCCGTCACTAAATTGTGACGGATTAGTGACGAACTATTCCGTCAAAAATTTGTGACGGAACTTATTTTTCGTCACTGAATTGTGACGGATTAGTGATGAATTATTCCGTCAAAAATTTGTGACGGAACATATTTTCCGTCATTAAATTATGACGGATTAGTGACGAACTATCCATCACGCATTATTCCATCACTATTTCGTCACAAATATTTCCATTACTATTCCATCACAATTTAGTGACGGATTATTAACGAAAATTTAGTCACTAAAACTTTTATCACTAATCCATCACTAATAGCGATGAATTAGTTCGTTATTGTTCCATCACTAATTAATCACTAATATTTTCATCACTAATCCGTCACTATTATTTCTATCAGAAATCCATCACTAATCCATCATTAACCTAATAAAATTTCATCAAATTTTTATTCTTATAAATTTAAAATTATTTTAAAATTACAATATATTTAATGCATTCTAATGAATTAAAATTTATAGATGAAAATTCAAATTCAAGAATTAAAAATACATTGCATAAAATAAGATAAATATATCCGTATACATCAACAATACTAATGTTTTATACATTAGACATCAAATTATTCCCTTCATCTGGCACTGCAACCAAATTTATGGGATTTTATTCTCAAATCCCCCCTCACCCCCTTCTCATGCGCAAGAGGCATGCCCTGGCCTTTTATGCCTTCTCATATCCTGGATAGATGATCTCATCATGGAAGGAGCAGCTCATCTTCTCTCCACTCAAGAGTGGAAAAGAGAAGGTCCAGCCAGTGAGGGCGTTCACCAAGGGGACCTCTACTTTGAGCACCAAGTCATTGCCCACTCTCTTGAAAATGGGGTGCTCCCTCTCCGATATCAAGACGACGACATCGGCAAGGATGCATCCTGGTCGCTCATCCCCCATCCCTTCAAATGTGATTTTGGTGCCTTTCTTCCATCCTGGTTTCACCTTAATTGTGTGTGTCTCCTCCTTCTGAACAATTAACCTGCCAAAATGGAAGAATACAAAACTTTACTCCAAGTTTCACAATATGGTGGTAGGACCATTCCAAGTGAACAAAGCAACATATTATATGAGAACATAGAATAATACAAGGGATAAAATTCAGACAAATTTAAAATTATCTCAGAATTTCAGGAAATAATAAAGACAAATGATATACACCACCCAAAATATTGCTGTCACAAGTCCACAGATCCAACCTATTACTCAAAGGACCAATATTTCATGGATAAGCTAGAACTCAGACAGACACTAACTTGATGCTTGTAGATATAGGATGGCAGAAAACATCTTCTCATTAATCTATGTAGTAATTCTATCAAGAAAACTGTGCTCTAATCCCAAAATTTAAATAGGGTCAAACCTTAACCTTTTTTATAAAGAGAGTTTCCAAGCCAACCTCCTCACCTTCACCTCAGTTGGGTCACCCATAAAGGTCAGATGCTTCTCTTGACAAGAATCATACCCAGGACTGCGGACGACTTCAAATTCTGGCTGCATTTAAAAATAAACTAGCTAAACTTTCTTATCTTACCGTTAATTTACAGCAACATAATCACCAACTGAACGCCTGATAATTAAAGCCCGCAGAAACTCAAACAACCACCTTCTCGAGTCCTTGCCAACCATGCAACCACCATTGATGAAAGTATTCTCTGTCAAGTTAATAATACTAAAAGTCAATTGGTTGAAATACGAAACTATTATTGGTTCAATGTGCAAAACATCACTAACAAGGCACTTGTAGCACATATGATAATAAAATGAAACTGATGATATTAATTGAAGATAATTAGAAAATTTTGTGACTTAAAAGAGTCTTCCAATACATTTCCAATGTTATTTATTAACCCTTTTTTTTTAACCAAAGAATATGTGGATGGAGGAAAAATCAACCTATGCCTGGTGCAGTTCTTAATTACTTGCGTCCTCATGAATCTATCGAAGCCACAGTTCTTATTTAGAAACAATTCTTTTGCACTAACATGACGACTGATTGTTAGAATTAACTTACTGGGAGTCCAACAGATACGCTTAGAATGGAAATAGTGTTGCTGCCTTGCCTACTTGAGGAATTAACCTACTTGATCTTTCATGTTATGAAAAGTCTACTTGAGGACTGAAAATTCTGGTGCATCATAATGTTAGTGTAAGAAGAGGAAGCCAAAAATTAAAACAACTTATAATTCAATTTCAACATCCAATTCCAGCTGGAAAAATAGGAATAAAAATTAGAATTAGAATAAAAGATGATGCATGTTGACTTGCAAAGGCACCCCCAAGCTTGCCAGCATCCAATGCTTGGGGGCATTAAGCCTCTTCAAACCCCTTGCCTGAAGTAAAATAAGTATAAAGTTAGGCCAGCAACAATATGATAAAGATATACTGTATTTATCACCTCAACAGGGGCTTTATGATTGTCTCACATATTAAGGTAGACCATGAATAACAGGAGGAACCGATACCTACCTGAACATAAGAGAAGAATATACACCTGTTTCAGTATTAGCTGACAAAATTTAAAGAAGCGATTCCAAGGATAGATATATGGAAAACTGTAATTCTTGAAACATAACCAAAAACTTGGAAGTGGAGAAGGGGTAAAAACACCTCATCACCAACAATTTCTGTTAGAAACAGGTAATTGTACTTATTAAACTCAAATAAAACGAATACAAAAAGTATTTTCTGAAATAGGGATTATACTTATTAAACTTAATTATCTTTAGTGACAGGATCAAAGCCATTTATCAGCTACTCCTTATTATGAAATAGACTGTGTGCATTGCATTTGCAAAATTTCGTATAATATAAATCAAAATGAAAGTGGGACATGTACCTACCCATTAAGGGTATGAAACATACATCTGTGGATATTTTCTATGAATATGTAAAATGAATCTGATAAAGATGGGCATGCAACATCAACGTCATTGGAATTCATAGATACCGGTGTCAGAATTTTTAATTTATGTTAACCAGTTAGCATGACTGTCTGATATGTATCAAGTGATCATGCTGTCAGTTGCCCTTTTTCTTGGTTTTTCCTTTTTCTAGATTTAGCCCTTCTTTTTTTTTCTATTATAGATATTATGCAAATGCTAGATTTGTGCGTTCTAAACCTGGTCTAACAAGCCATGACCAGTACTTTAGAATGAAAATATGTTGTTCCTTTCTAATTACTGATTAGAGTTGATACCCTGAATGCTTTGCTTGGTGCTTTTCAGAGCATGTTGCTTTAGTAAATCATGTTCATTCCAGCAAAATTTGATTTGCCCTTCAAAACTCAATTCAACTCTACTGATTTTCTGATCTAAAATTAACATTATTTTGATAAAATGAGCTTTGCGGACATCGCTTTCTGTTCCAGCATACTTTTAACAAATATTGTATTCAGTATGAAGACTGCATAAAGGACTGTGAAAAAGCTGTTGAGAGAGGCAGAGGACTTCATACTGACGTCAAGTTGGTTGCAAGGGCATTGAGTAGGAAGGAAACTACTTTGGTGAAGCTTGCTAGGTGCTCAAAAGACTGTGAATCTGCTATTGAGACTTTGATGAAAGCCTTGACTGAGCATCACAACCCTGACACATTGAAAAAGCTTAATGATGGAGAGAGGGTGAAGAAATGACTAGAGCAGCAAGAGTATTTTGATCCAAAAATGGCTGACAAGGAGCACCCCAGCATCAGACACCCCATTGTTATATTGAAAACTGCCTAAAATATTGAGAAAAAAATCAAAAATAAAGTACACTAAAGATTCACTTCATATTTAAAAAAAGTTATATGCTATGTTAGAACTATTATTAATAAGAAACTCATGCAAGTTTTATGTCATCCTCTTTAAGTATGAGCAGGCAATAAAAATCAGCTTAAAAAGAGTTCCATGATAATGGTACAGTCATCAAGGTTGACTATATTTAGTGGTCAGAATATTGGGAACTAGAAGAATACAAAGTGGATATCACTGTATCATAATAATATGAATGCTGAGCTAGTGTAAGGATAAAAGTTATCTCAAAAATGAATAAATTGGCAAGATCATCCGAGTCCAATCAATAGCTAACAACATGGAGGTGCACCAATTAAACAATTAACAACATGGACCCTGAAGTTTCTGTTCACACTGCTCTAATCTCGTTAGATTCCATAAGCGTTTGATTATTAGAGTAACTAACTGATCTGCTTTCCTAAGTCTGGAGTATTCCTTTTAAAAGCTATTATAAACACTTGCATTTTCTTATTGTAATGTGAAATAGAACCTTTCTGCCCTAAGATTATTATAAAAATACATAAAATCCCTACTCTTTCTTAATTCATTACTGTCCAATATTTTTGAAGTTTCAAAATTAAATTTTACTTCAGTGGTGGCATCTTCTTGGATCATGCTATGCTCAAAATGTTTTTGGTCAAGGCATGGATAGTTTGCTGTTAAACATGAGGGGCAGCCAGATGAATCAAAACAACCACAGAGTGGGTGTGGAGAGAAGCAATTAGCCTTCTTGCTCTACAATCAATTCAAAGCTCCCTAGATCAACTGGGGCAGAAGTCCTCCCTTATAACTGAAGAAAGGCTCATTGGTGAGCCAGAACACATTTATGCCCCAATTCAAACCGTATCGTAGTACTGGGTGGTCACTCAGAGCAGAGCCTTTTCGGACAAATAGATAGATAATTAGACAGTTACAAGGACAAGAAGCTGACCACGAACCAGTTGGGAACGCTAAACATTTGGTAGTCACTATTGCTGATGCTAGGGTTCAAAAACTAAATGACATAAGGAATTTTGCGAGCCATGAAACTCCTAAAACAAACAGGACTAAGTTTGTGGACATTTTTCTTTTTCCCTACCTATCAATATCATTCCTCTGTCATAGCAATCATCATCATATTCAAGAATGCAATCCATTTAGGCTGCTTTCAGCAATTAATCAGATACAACTTACCTCCTCTTTATGCTGGTAGTCTTAAGCATCACGGCATGCCCTCAATTTATCTCAACTACTTTTGATCACATATTACTAGTTCAACTTACAGATAACACACCTCAACTTGGACATTAAAATTAAAGAACGCAACATTGGTTCAGTTTTCCTTCCAGACTGGTAGATTGAGAGGCGAGATTGGTTTAGTTTCCCTTCCAGACGGCTAGATTGGGAGGCAAGATTTTGAGATCGATGCAACTGCCTCACTTAAGCCTCAGGTTTGGATTTCCATAACAATTCTAGGACGACTAAGAATTTTTCTTGCCTTATTAGTGTAGAAAGTTTCAAAAAATTAGGAAACAAAACCCCAAAATCAAGTAAGAAATCAGACGAATTAAACAAGGAAAATAATGAAATCAGCATCATATCACGGGTAACCTAAACCTACGAACCCTGAATCAAGCAAAAACCTAGAAATCCTTAATCAAGCGAAATAAATGAAGAAGCTCGAGAATAATACAACCTACCAACCCTAAATCAAACAGAAATCCGGATAAACATGAAAAAAATTGAAAAATCTCTGATGAGAAGAGAAGATTGAGCCACCAAAAGAGAGATTAAAGGAATAAGAGAGAGGATAAGGGAAGGAAAAATACTTTGACGGAAGCGATTGGCTCGAGCGGCCACGGATGTGGACGGGTGCCGATTGGAAATCCAGCCCCTTCCTCCGCCTCCTTCTTCGGCCGCAACCCTAGAGAGAAGCGCGGGCGCCAATTGGTAAAAAAAAAATGTTGATAAGAGGGGGATGTTAATTCCGCCACTAAACTAAGACGGGCCTGCCGAAGCGGTAGAAGTGGATGTCGGGGAAGGACTCGATGGTGAAGCGCATCATGAGTTCGAAGATCGCCTGGTCGGAGCAGTCGATGGGGGTGGCCGGATCGCAGTCGGGGCGACGGTGGAGTCGTCGGTGGACTCGGCGGGTAACAGTCGCGGGGTCCGTAGTAGTATTAGGGAGGTCGGAGAGGTGGATGAAGGTGTCGGGTTCTTGGGGGGAGACCGAGGAGTCGGACGAGGAGGTGGAGACGTTGAGGAAGTCTTCGCCGGTGCGGAGGACGGAGTCGTCGGAGGTGAAGGCAGCGGGTCGTCAGGCTGGTATGTGGCGGCGATGAGAGTGAACACCAAAACGCCCAGAACGAAGAGGGCGAAGCACAGGTTGCCGCCGGTCCGGAAGGCGCCCCGGCCCATCTGGTCCGCCCTCAAGTTTAACGTCCGGCCCAGCATCTCTCTCTCTATCTCCGTCTCCCTACGAGTACGAGTGGGAGGATTCCAGGGGTTCAGAGACGGAGAGAGGGGAGGGGTTTGGTTTGGAGGGAGGGCTTACAGCATTAGATCTGGATCTGGAGCGGAGGGGAGGACTGGGGAGCGTGCAGGTCATGTGACTCGGATGCTGCTTGATTTATATTTATGGGGAGATAGATAGATGATGATGTCAATCCTATTCCTGACTGACGACTGCTGGCTTTCGAGCAGATGGGAGATCGATCGCCCCCCGTGGGCTGAATAATGAATGATTTCGTCACTGAATTAGGTAGATCGGAATAATAATTTCATCACAATTTTTTTAAAAAATTAAAGTATAAATTTAGTGACGGATGAAAAATTCATCACTAATTTGTCACTAAATTAGTGACGGATTTGGGAATTCCGTCACTAAATTAGTGACGGAATGCTCTTCCATCACTAATTTTGTGATGGATTAGTGATGGAAGGACAATACGTCACTAAATTAGTGATGGATGACATTGTCCGTCACTAAATTAGTGATGGATTGTCCCATCCGTCACTAAATTAGTGATGAATTTCTATTCCATCATTAATTCATCACTAAATTAGTGACGGAAGAGCAATCCGTCACTAATTTTGTGACGGATTAGTGACGGAAGGCAATCCATCACTAATTTAGTGACGGATTTCCCATCCATCACTAATTTGTGATGGATTAGTGATGAAAACAATCCGTCACTAATTAGTGACGACTGCTTTTCCATCACTAATTTATGATGGATTAGTGACGAAAGGGCTATCCGTCACTAAATTAGTGATGGATTTCCTCATCCGTCACAAAATTAGTGACGGATTGACTCATACATCACTAATTTATGATGGATTAGTGACGGAAGGCAATCCGTCACTAATTTAGTGACTGATTTTCCATCCATCACTAATTTATGATGGATTAGTGACGGAAGAAAATCCATCACTAATTTAGCCATCAATCACTAATTTGTGACGGATTAGTGATGGAAGATAATCTGTCACTAATTTATAATGGATTAGTGACGAAAGGGCAATCCGTCACTAAATTAGTGACGGATTGCACCATCCGTCACTAATTAGTGACGGATTAGTGACGGAAGGCAATCCGTCACTAATTTAGTGATGGATTTCCCATCCATCACTAATTTGTGATGGATTAGTGATGGAAACAATCCATTACTAATTAGTGATGATTGCTTTTCCATCACTAATTTGTGACGGATTAGTGACGAAAGGGCAATCCATCACTAAACGTCACTAAGTTAGTGACGGATTGCCCCATCCGTCACAAAATTAGTGACGGATTGCCCCATCCGTCACTAAATTTGTGACGGATTAGTGATGAAAGAAAAATCCGTTACTAATCCGTCACTAATTTAGTGACGGATTGTTCTTCCATCACTAATTTGTGATGGATTAGTGACGAAAGAGCAATCCGTCACTAATTTAGTGACGATTTAGTGACGGAAAAACTAATCCATCACTAATTTTAATTTTTTGTCAATATTTTGTTACTAAACCGTCACAATTTAGTGACGAAAATTTTTCATCACTAATTTCGTCACTATTTTAACATTTTCTTGTAGTGATGCAAAGCCCAAAAGTTTCTAGAAATCTTCATAAAATAATAAAAATAAACTAAGATAATAAGTATTAAAATAGAATAAAAAAGAATAAGCTGGGATCAAGGCATGTTAAATATTACTTTAAAGACTAATTTTTGTCTTTTTATGCAAATTGTAAGTGAATTATTCTTAAGCTACTCAGTTTTGATCTGAACCTCCTTTAAGCATGGTCGAGTTGAAGGTGTGATTTGAACCTTCTTCATATGTCTAACAACTGATACACTCAGAAAATATTTGAACAAAGGAATTTTGTGTAAGAAAGGATAAATAAGTTGTTATATATTATGCCTAAGACCTAAAGTTTATTTATAGGCTTAGTCCACTAGTCATGATGTCTAATACGGAACATACATAATGTGATTTTCTTACTTGATAGTTGCAATCCCCTACTTTAACTTAAAAAAAAAACCACGGCGTAAGGCGCATGCAAGCGCACGGCTACGTGCTTGGTTCGAGCCGGATGGTGAACACGCCAACTCACCGGGCCAATTTTTGATGTAAATGGTCTATCTAGGTCACACAATTCTCCACCTTTTTATTTTTATTTAAAAAAATCCATCATAGTTTAATTAAAAAGGGGAGTGAATAAATTTGTTGAATTAATAAGAGTTGGTGCATGCAAAACTTTAATCATCAAGCAGAAACAATCAAACTATTCACAGAATCAGCGAAATAAAACCCTACCAAATGCATGCTAGTTCAAGAGGTTGTATAGGGCTCATTCAATAAGTGGCCCTGATCTATCATGAAAATATAAATCAAACTAATTAGTGAGCGCTATGTCTCCCAGTGCTCCTTTTAAATGGTCTAAATGGTAAACTAAAAATAATTTGAACAAAAAAATTTAAAAAAATTTGCTGTAGTACATCGATCCTACGTAGTAAACTAGATCTACTTTATTTTTTTTCTTAAAAAAAAAAAGTTCAATTAAAAATGGCATAATTTTGTACTACAGGATCAAAAGCTAAACTAGGTGACTTATGTCATGAACTTTCTTCGATCATGATGGGCACCACTAGAAATCAATTAGATGTCTTCCCACAAAGACATCTAAGATCATTGCCATTTTGTCAGAGACAAACAAAGGAGGAGGATGGATCTCTCAAAACGCAAAAGAAAGGGAAGCTAGCTGTGAGGTAATTAGATGATCCGTCATAACTATATATAAGAGGTTCGAAGACCATGTCCCAAAAGTAGAGATGAAGATGACCAGTGGAAATGCCGTAGAAAAAAGTAAGAAATAAAAAAGAATCCACACTATTTGTCAGTTAATTAGTTGCCCACCTGGAGGAGGACGACAACTTAATTTCAGCGCGTCTGTCCACACGTTAACAGCATGCAGCGGCTTGGAATGGCAAGCTTTATTAGTGGGTCTCATGGCCCGACGTGGCATTCATCAATTGATCGATCTTGGACAGTAAAAAATTATTCTTGGGGCACGCCTTATTGAGGTCGGTGAACTTCATGCACATCCTTCGGTTCCCATTAGCCTTGCGGACCATCATCACGTTCGTCAGCTAGTCTGGATAATGCACCTCCCCGATATGACCGACGGCAATCAGCTTGCTGACCTTCTCATCGATGACCATTGCCGCTCGAAGGTAAAACTCCTCTTCTTCTATCGGATTGGCCGACACTGCAGGTTGATGCTGAGTTTGTAAGTGATCACCTCTGGTAGTATACCCGACATATCGGATGCCGACCAAGTGAAGACATCCGAGTTGGCCCAAAGAAAAGTGAGGAGTCGGTCTCTTGCCTCCTCAGGGAGAAGTGCTCCAACCGAACCGTCCTTGCTGGGTCCTCCCCTAGTGGAAATGCCAATAGGTGCTCGGCAGGCTCTTCCCTCCTTTCGGCCTCCCTGGGGTCCAGCAACTCCGGCACTGGGGGAGCGACTATGGCCTGCGGACTAGGGGCCGTATGGTAGCAAACGACACTGGGGTCCTTTCTCCCGCATCTCCCTGATCCCTCCGTCGGTGGGGAACCTGACCAGTAGTCGCTTGGTGGAGATGATGGCGTCTAAGAGATTCAGGGTGATCTCCCTTTCCACCTTCATAGAGTTTCCAGTAAAGCTCATCAGGGGCGTGGTCACAGGCCGAAGGGAGTCAGTAGGCAAGCTTATTTGAATAAAAGCATCATAACTAAGGACATCGATTGAGCTCCAAGGGATGGCAATTTTTTGGTTTGGCCGTTTACCCGGCCGCTATCATTTTTAATGAATCAAGGAATCTCCGATCTAAACGGCTTAACGGGTAATGAAGATTTTTGTTAACGGCTAACGGGTAAACGGCCCGGGATGGTATTCTCTGCCCCATCCTCGTTTACCCATCCCCGTCTCCATTAACTTTAATATAATATATTTAAATTTTAAATATATATATTAATATATTAAAATTTAATAAAATAAAATATATATAATTCTGACTCTTGCTCTTCCTTATTTCACGTAGCCGTCTCTTGCTCTTCTTTCTTCTTGATGCAACTGATCTGAAGTTCTGAACCAAGACGAGAACCTAGTTCTATTAGTCCATCGTCTATCTTCGCCAATTGCTGCCCCATCGACGCCCTCTAATACCTTTTTCTTTTTCTGGTATACTCATCTCTTTAGAAAGGTATCTCTTTATTTAGTTTTTTAAATTTTAATATATTTTTTGTACGGTTGTTCTGTTGGAAATCTTCTTTTCTGATTTTTTTCCTTGTTAGTTTTTTTCTTTCTTACTTTTTTGTTCTCTTCTTCCTTATCCTAGAGTCAAAGAATCTCTTATATATATCAATATCATCATCTCAATTGATCTTCATCTTATCTAAACGGATAAACGGGTACCTAGTGGGCATCCGTTTACTCGGTCGGATATCCCCATCCCCGCCCCGTTAATTATAACGGCTTAACGGGCAGGGAACGAGAACATTTTTTCTAACGGAACGGGGACCGGTATAGATTACCCTAGGGCCATCCCCGGACCTTTGCCATCCCTATGAGCTCCCACTATCAACTAGATTTTTTTTACAGGGTGCTTCGCAATCATCATAGACACGACGATGCTATCATCATTAGGATTATCCACCCCTTAGGTCCCCTTTCGAGAAAGGGATTACAGTATCTACTCCCTCATTTTCTTGCAGCCTCTTGGCCGTGCCGCCCGCCCCCCAAAAATCATGGCCACTGTCTTCTCGGTCGGGGTATAATCGATGCTGATCTGGATAGGCGAGGGCGCCGATGGGCCTGGTGCTACCAGGTTCCCCCTCTGGACGAACTTGCCGAGGTACCCCGCTGGATGAGTTCCTCGATTGCCTTCTTCAGCTAGCGATAGTCTTTTGTGTCGTGGCTGTGATCTCGGTGGAAGCGGCAGTAGAGGTTCTTTGTTGCGAGGGAGCTCCTGGCTTTAGGGGAGCGGGGCGTTGAAGATACGACTCGCCCTTGATCTCCATCAGAATGTGGGATATTGGGGCAAGCAGGGGGGTGAGGGCTCCTCTCTGGGGGAAAGGGCCCGTGGTCGATTATCCGACGAGGGGTGGTTTGAGCCTCCTGGGACGTGGCTTTTTAGGCTCCGGACGGACTTGCTTCTTGCCAGACCCTCATTGGCCTCCCTCAGGAGGAGTTTGCCTCATCAATGTGGATGTACTTCTGCGCTGGCTCAGCAACTCGGCATAGGAGCTTGGGGGCTTCTTGTTGAGGGAGTAGGCGAAGCAGAAGGACAAAGTCCTCGTTTCAAGGCCAAAGTGGCTACAGAGTCATCGAAGTTGTAGACCTCGAGAGTAGCTTCCTTGAACCAAGCCATAAAGTCTCTCAATGATTCGCCGCTCTTCTGCTGGACAGAAATAGGCTATCGGCCATCCGTGGGATCTTTTGGCACGCATCGAATGCTCCAAAAAGGCCCTCTCCAGCTGTCGAAAGAAGTTGATACTCCAGACTTGCATGAGGACTTTATAGCTCTCCAAATGGTCCAAAGGGTCCATGGTGCCATCGTATGGGTCTAGCTGCGGGACGCGGAACCGAGCTGATATCGGTTCCTCCATAATGCGGCAAGATAGCGGAGGATGGCTATCATAGTCCACCTCCGACTGATTGGTGATTCTACGGCTGAGCTCCTCCAGCCATTGGTTGTACTCTTTAGCCGTCGCTCAGTCACGAGCGATCCGACCGTCAAAGGACCCCTCCCGGGAAGATCCTAAGGATGGGGAGGGGCGGTGCCGATGGTGTTGCACCCGCTCGAACTCCCTCCCGGGCTACCGTTTGTAGGAGTCGTCATAGTGTGGAAGGGGGACCGAAGCCTTTTAGAGGCCTCCGGCGATGATGCCGGGATGAGGCGGCGGTGGTGAGCCTCCCTCTGAGGAGATCTCCCACGAGTCGATTGCTGACTAGGCTGGTCCACATCGATGCCTAGCGAAGGTGGCATTGGGTGCTGCTGTGCGGCCGCAGGTTGCTGTTGTAGCTGGTAGACCGCCATTACAAGCGATTGAACTTGTAGGGCGAGGGCAGCGATTCGGTCATCCTAGGGTGGTGGCGAAGGAGGAGCCGAGAGGCTAGCCTGGAGAGTATGGAGATTGGTCTCCCGCTGCTCAGGTTCTCGGCTATGCCTCCCAGCGCAGCTGATGAAGATCTCCTGAGCGCATGTTACTACCATTTTTACTCAGTGGGGGGGGGGGGGATAGAGGTACTACTTGCTTCTGTAGGTATTTCGCTTCTCTCCTGATCGCCCCCCTATCTGGCATGCCAATCTGTTGTTGCCAAATCGTTCCTCGAATGTCAGGTAACAGAGAGGATCCGAAGGCCGCTAGGGTAACTGGAGAATCTTCCTACGCCTCCTCCTCAATGGGATTCCTACAAGAAAATCCTCGTGGACCGGTTGCATGGTGGGGACCCTCCGACGCTCAAGTAAGCAACTTGAAAACAGTGAAGAGAGAGAGCTAAAGGAATTAGCTAGAGGACTTGGGGTTCCGATCCCTCCCGCCATGAGCGAGGGGGTTTTTATATCTGCTCGAGGGTTCCTCTTACCCCTTTTGGAAGGTTGCTGAGTCGAAGGCATCATTGTTGGCAGAGGACAATGGCAGGGCTAGTGGGGGACAGGCCACGACCATCCTGAGGTTGTCAGAGGTACCCTGGCATGCCATCCCTTGCAGGTGCGCGTCATAGTTGGTAGGTGGGCCGNAAAAACAAAATTACTAAAAATTTTCAAATATAATTAAAGGATTTCCTACTTCAATAAATATTTTGGATAATAAACTTTTATATAGTGATTTTTTGGTACTGTACAGAGCTAGCATAATTTTAAAGAATAGATGAATAATAACTTAGAAACATTGAAAGAATTTTTTGCCAGCCTGCCACCATTCCACTAATCATTAGTGCTAAACAAATGTAGTCATTATCATGGCCTCAATTATGTTGGATCATATTGGATTGGATGTGCTTGATCGAGACCAATCAAATTTCATTGGGTAAAGTATCTAACCAATTGACCGACCAAATTAGACGAAGTAGGGTCAACTAAAAGAAAGAAAATTTCATTTCTATGCAAGTCAGATTGGAATTAATTGCATGACTTAGATCTAATAAAAATATTTAAGTTCACATTGAAATTAGAAAGAACAAAAGAAAAATTTCCCTTCTTTGCCTTGATGTCAATGAGTCATCTCAAGGATCATCTACATATTTGCATCTCTCAATAAAGGCTCCAAGTTCGCATTGCTCAGACGCTTAGCAAAAAATTTTTTCCTACCACTGTAACGTTTCCAGCTTAATTTTCAGAAATTGGCAAACAAATTAAACGTGCATTATTGATGCATGCATGGATACTAGCAACACAGGTTTCCCATTTGACTGCTCATCCGGAATTTGTGTTTCTTTGCACATTTCAGCCATTCAAGGACATGATTGAAGGGATGCGGTTGGACCTCAAGAAGTCAAGATACAAGAACTTTGATGAGCTATCTGTATTGTTATTATGTAGCTGGACCGTCGGACTAATGAGTGTGCCCGTCATGGGTATTGCTCCAGAGTCCAAGGCAACAACAGAGCGTATATGGTGCTGCTTTGGCTTTAGGAATAGCAAATCAGCTCACCAATATACTCAGAGATGTAGGAGAAGAGTAAGTGCTGCTTTTCATCTTAGTTATTACTTGCAATTTTCCTCTAATATGTTCTCCAAACTATCTGTATGCAGTATTCTATTTTATCTAAAAACTAGGAAAACTTGTTGCAAATGTTTCCTTCTCTTCTACTTATTGATGAATATTTCCTCAGTGCAAGTAGAGGCAGGATTTATCTGCCACAGGATGAGCTCGCGCAAGCCGGCCTTTCAGAGGAAGATGTGTTTAATGCGAAGGTGACTGACAGATGGAGAAGCTTCATGAAGAGCCAAATTAAGAGGGCACGGACGTTCTTCCAGAAGCAGAGAAAGGAGTGACCGAGCTCAGTCAAGCTAGTAGGTGGCCGGTAAATTCGATCTCTCTCTTTCTTTCTTTCATTATTTAAATGCGCATCAATCAATGGTTCCTCTCCGTTGAACCAAATATAAAATGGGCACGGCCATTTTTGAGAGAGAGTAAGACTTAGCAATCTTCTTAGCTGTCTATTGCTGCCAAAACAGTAGCCACTGTTACAGAGGCTTGTCTTGTTAATCCTTTTATCTCATTAAACAGAGTTGCCTTTCGGGCACTTCTGTTAGGAGAAAACTGAAACCAGTTACATCCTAGAACATCAATGGTAGGAATTAGCTCACAGACCCCGCTTTTTTTTTTTTTTTTTTCAATCTTTAACATAAAAAACTGACTCCAAAAACACTTTGAATGGCCTGTTGCAGGTGTGGGCTTCTTTGTTACTGTACCGGCAGATCCTTGATGAGATTGAAGCAAATGATTACAATAATTTTACAAAGAGGGCTTATGTTAGCAGAGCAAAGAGCTAATGGCTCTGCCCATTACTTATGGAAGATCACTTATTGGCCTGTCTCCTCGGAAGCAGACATTATAACAAGAGCGTGAAGATCTGTAGGATGTCTTTTATTTCAATGAATTGGTGATGTATAAATTATATATCTTTAGTGAAGAGTTAGACCGGATAGATCTACATTGTCTATATTAAATACTAGAATCAAGGAAGATAGTGCATGTGGCATCCTCAAATTAGGAAATGCACCAGCTTATTCTGCCTTCTTATTCATCGCTGCATGGCCATGTATAATAATAGAAACGAGTATGATTCACTATAAGGTGAACTCATTTTTTGTGATTCTTTTAAATGATTGTTGTGGGACTCCATCGCATTGTTAATAGTTTCCTATGTTTAATCCAGCGTTGCATGCACGAAGCCAAGTGGTTAACAAAGCAACTATATTATTTTCTCCTGCTATACATGGAGAATTCTAGGGGCATTGCTCAATGATAAAGGCTTATGACCATACGGAATGGGATTTTTTTGCTTGATGAAAGGAGTGGATCACTTTGATTCAGGGGATTGTATCTTCAGCAAAAGCTAGGGTGCTAAGCCCGTCTTGGGCTGTGGCAAGGGGATCCACCTTTTAGCTCAGTACTTGGATTTACTGTTATGTTTTTTGCCTCCCATCCCTCCCCCCATATTTCTTTCTTTCTTTTTACAGAGGTGCATTTTGAAGGTATCGACAGTTTTCAAACAATCAAACGATTAACGTTGGTCTTGCCTTAGGTTTCTCCCTTGTTAGGCTGAAGTAATACACAATGGTGGAAGTTGTTGCTTCAGAGAACTCGTTGCATCTGTAATTAGGGAGGTGTTGGAGTTGTTTTGTTTGCTTTGGAAAGGAGTCCCAACCGGGTTATTGGGGGTGCTGAGGCCCGCCATCTACCCTTTTGTTCCTATTTATTTGAAAAAAAAGTCTTTCTGCATTGCATGCAATTGATTTCATATGGATACGGGCCGCACGTGCGATGCGCAAAAGAACAAAATTGTACTTAGCATGCACGGTCGTATGTGATCAATCATTGCGTGCGATGCGCACGATCTGCACCGCCCTCGATGCTCAAAAACTTTCTCTTTATCCAGAGCACCATCCAAGTTTGATACAGCAGTCCAGAGCACCATCCAAGCTTGATACGTGATATGGCTAAATAATCTTTAAAACTAATTCTTCTAATTATGCAAGAAATAAATTCATTCCATCCATATGGAAGCGAGCTTACAATCAGCTCATCGTCTCTTTTTGATGATACAATTGGCATAATTTTTTTTTCCTAAAAATCCTCATCAGAGTAGGCTGCAGCATATAGGATACTCTATTCTTTTGAGCCTTGAGCATGCTTGCTAAGCGATGAGGTTGCAAAGGAACACATTCTCTTTCAACCTTTCCTAATATATGCTTCATTAATTCCATGTTACTTGTATATATTTTTTTAATAATAAATTTAGGAAAGTTTTAGTTTTCTATTCCAACTAAAAAAAAATTCATATGTTATAAGGTTACGGATCAAGACAAGTTAAATTATTAATAAATAGCTAATGTAGTTGCTTCTCACTCCAGCCATGGTTCACCCCTGATCCTAAACTTTCTAAGGCTTTACAAAAATTTTCAAAGAAAAATATAATGAGCCTAAGCCTAGTGGGAACCTCATACACCCACATCCATACGCACACACATATCAAATATGCAATAGTTAAATATAATGATAAAAAAATATAACCAATATGAATCAATATTACATTTCAAATATAATTATTTAGAAATGCAATTTATTCAAATAATTATCCTTAAGGACTAATGAGTATTAAAATAAGATAAAAAGAACAAGCTTGGATCAAGGTATGTTAGACATTGTCCTAAGAATTAATTTTATCCCTTCGGGTTTAAGTGAATTGCCCTTAAGGTACAATGATTTAGCTTGATTCGGATCTCCTTCCATGAGCTTGGTCAGGTTGAAAGTATGACTTAAAAGCTCCTTCAAATTCTCAGCATCTTTGGCACTTTGAAATAAATTTGAGCTTACACTTTGTGAAAGAAAAGATAAATAAGTTGTTATATATTAGGCCTTTGACCTAAATCCTAGTTATAAGCTTAGTCCAATAGTCATAACGCCTAGAACGGAATCACATGATGTGATTTTTCACTTGATAGTGTTGTGAGACAATCACATTAGTACAATTAAAATTCTATTTGGATGCACATTCTATTTTAAAAAGATTTCAAATGTTGCGTGGAATACTCATGAAATCAGCTACACTCTGCATTTTTAAAAAAATTATTAAATGTTTAAATGATGTTTATGATCTATGCATATTAGCGCATGAAATCATGGCAACTATTATAGTATCCGTGCATAGTCCTACATTAGATGGCCTAATAAGGGAAGACAATTATAATGTTCCCATCCTTAGTCTCATATGGATGAAAAATAATTGTTTGAAGAGTTATAGCTAAAGTTTGCTTACTATTAATTAATTTGCACTCAAGTTTTTTCATGTAAGATTGTATTGATTTTTTTAAATTATTATTATTATTATTGTTGTTGTTGTTGTTGTTATTATTATTATTGGTGGAGCATTCAATTCATTGCAAAGGTAGATTGAAGACTCATTGAAGAGGCTAGTCCAAAGCCTCTGAGAACCAAAACTATAGGGGAATGGAATAACTCGAGGCTAGCAGGCTTGCGCCCCAATGCCAAATTGTTTGCCTTGATCAAAGAAAGGCACCTCAGGAACTTTATGGTCGTCCTCACATCTTTCGCTCTGTGTCCAACCTCTAAAGAAGGCCACGACCATTTTTGCACAGGGAGTGGGTCTCCTTCAGCTAGGCACCTCTCTTATATCTTGATCTCATAACTCTTAGATCAAGGGCTCTAGGGATGAAGCACAAAGGTTAGACACCTTCGTCGCTCACCGGCTAGTTGCTGAAGAGAAGTCAGGGCATCGGGAAAGGTCTCAGGCTATAGATATTAGTTTACTATTTACTCAAAAACTCCCTTTGACTGCCTTTGAATCATGAATACATGGAAACTATGGATGATTTTTCTTGAGTGGAAGAACCCAAAATTGTTCGCTTTCTTTGTCACCCTCCTCTTACTCTCACTTTGACTCCTTTTCTAATTTTAATAAAGTTTTGATGCACATCACCATTGCCCAAGAAAAGCAACTGTAAGGCTTTTTTAAATTTCATGAATAAATATCTCATGATAGGCCAATATACTTTTTCGTTATAATTTTTTTGTCTAACGATTTCAAAGGTACAATGTTTAGATCATTTTAACACAAGAATTCTAAAGGGTGAAGCAGAACAAGAGTCCTCTTATGTGCAAGAATTTTCTACATGAATTCTAAATAATTAAGGCCATGATAANGTGTTCCAACCTCTAAAGAAGGCCACCATTTTTACACGGACTGGGACTCTAACATCTTGATGTCATAACTCCCAAATCAAGGGCTCTAGGGATGAAGCACAGAGGTTAGATGCCTTAGCCGCTCACCGGCTAGTCACTGAAGAGAGGTCAGGGCATTGGAAAAGGTCTTAGGCTAGATATATTAGTTTACTTAAAAACTCCCTTTAACTGTCTTTGAATCATGAATACATGGAAATTGCATGGATGATTTTTCTCGGGTGGGAGAACCCGAAATTGTTCGCCTTCTTCGTCACCCTCCTCTTACTCTTGTTGGGATTTAATCTTGATGAATAGTAATAGGATCAACCTCGCTGAAGAAGTAACCTAGGCTTTCACCTTTTATGTCAATAATCAGATTGGCTACTGATTTTTGTATCCTTTATCAACAATCAGCTTCTTGAACAACCACCACAGCCCCTTTTTATTCCTAAAGATTTATTTAAAATAAATCTTTCCCTATTCTTTGCTGATCCTCCCCTCCATCTTTACGTGGTTTTTCTTCTTCCCAGCCGGAGCCTTTTCTTCCCAGCCTTCACGCCTTCTTTCCGTGAACGTGAGATGCTTTCTTTCCATTGACCAAAGTCTTCCTCTCTCTCTTGGAACCAAAAGATCCCAAACGGAGCCACGCATACTCTCCTTCATGTCTGTGACTCTCCTTGGCTCTCCCACAAAGCCGTGCGATCCCACAAAATCTAGGTGAAGCTGATAGACCACCAGAAGTCTGGATCTTCTTCCCACGGACCTCCACGGACTTCCTAAATGCCTCTTACGCTTGGATCTTCACGTGTCTTCCTGGGAGCGGAAGTTCCCCAATGGATCCAAGCGCTCCACGAAGCCGTCCTTGATGAAGCCCTAATTCTAGCTCCGTGCGGCAAGGGAAAGAAGAATAGAGAGAGAGAGGGAGGAGGAGAAAGAGAAGATAGGGAAGCCGCCTTTACGATGAGAGAGAAATTTTTGGGAGAAAAGAATCTATTCTCTATATCTTCAAATCCTAGAACTAGAGTTTAAATACATCCATGAAGTGGGCCAGGCCCAGACTCAACAAAAACTCCCATGGACTAACCCAATGAGATTAAACTAATTTCCAAGTCCGTGTACACCCGTAACTTGATTTAATCTTAACCCTTGGACTCAAACCCAGTCCAATACAAGTTAGCCCTCCTGGGCCTTGATAGCACCACACCAGGCCCAACAATCTCCACCTTGGTGCTTTCAAGGCCTCAGCACGTCTGCCGCATCCATCAGCTGCAATCCCTACAAAAGCTATCTCGTGAAAGAACCTTGGTCAATGCATTGCTGGATTCTCCTTGGTATGTACCTTCACCAGCTCCACTTCACCTTCTTCCATAAACTCTTGTAGTTGAAGCCCCCTTCCGAAAGTATCCTTTGGCCACTAGTCCTGCCTTGTACCTGATACCTCCTTGCTCTGAAGGCCCTTTCTTGCGCTGATAAACCCATTTGCAATCAATGATTTCTTTCTTGTGGCAGCTAGACCACTGCTACGTGCCAGTCCTGTAGTGAGACTGCATCTCCTCTGCCATAGCCTGCATCTCCTGCCATAGCCTGGACCCATCTATCTCTGTCCTGGCTATCCACAACCTCCTAATAGGTGTAAGGGTCTTCATTTGCTGTCACCAGGGCATATAACACGAATCCTCAAAGCCGTATCGAACTGATGGTCGCATGTTCCTCCTGGCCTATGTAGTGCAATCCCAGTATCAGTTCTCTACCCAGTTGCATCCTCCTGAGTCCTCTGCTCAGCTGCATCCTGCTGAACTTTCTGGCTTCTGACCCTTCTGTCAGTCTTCTCCATTGAATCTCAAATCCTCCTAGTCCACTAGCAAATGACACGACTGTGTAGGAGGTTATCTGACTAGTGTTACCGTGTTCCACCTCCTGTAGTCCCTGCTGTGCATCTGTATCATCTCTGCTCTGAAGGATCAAGCTCTCATCAAAGGTCACATCTCTGCTGATGAAAACCTTCTTCTCCAAGGGATCCCATAACCAATAACCCTTGATTCCATGCGGGTAGCCCAGGAATACCATCTTCTTAGACCTGGCGTCCAACTTACTCTGCTCCCCAGCACCAACATGCACATATGCCGTGCATCCAAACACCCTCAGATGGTTCAGGTTTGTCTTCCCTCCAGACTATATCTTCTTTGGAATGCCTCATCTAACCTGGTGTGCGGTGACCGATTGACCAAGTAGCTGGCTACATCTATTGCGTCAATCCAGAACATCTTTGGAAGCCCTGCCTGTAGCCTCAAGCACCTTGCTTTTTTCAATAATGTTCTGTTCATTCTCTCAGCCACCCCTTCCTGTTAAGAGGTTCCTATCACCGAGAAGTGACTTTTGATGCCCCACTCCTCACAAATCTCTGGAACTCCCTGTTGGTATATTCCTGCCACGGTTTGACTTCAGACACTTCACACTCCTACCCTGCTCCCTCTCCACCTCAGCTTCCAGATTCTGAACTTGGTGAAGACCTTTGATTTCTCCTTCATGAAGTAAATCCACTGCTTTCCTGAGAAATCATCTATTAAGGTAAAAAAGTATATGGCCCCATTCCTTGCAGAAACCTGGTCCCCAGACATCTATGTGTACTAACTCCAGGGGTTCTGCACTCCTAGCTGTGTGATCAAGAACTGCATACTACTCTGCTTCCCCATCTGACATGGCTCACAGATCTCCATGACTCCACTACTCAGGTTCAGAAGTAGTCCTCTCTTGCTCAGTTCTTTCATCCCCTGTCTCCTATGTGGCCTAGGCGGTAATGCCACATCTTGTACACATCGAGGATCTTGTTCCATAGCTGTTGCCTCAGATTTTTCTATCACCACAGAGCCCTCCAACCTGTATAGGTTGTTCTCCATCCTTCTCCCTCTCATCACCACCATAGCTCCATTGGAGATGTTCAGAACTTCACTCCTGGCATGACTGCTGAAGCTGTATCCAGTCTGCTCTAGGTACCCCAGTGATACCAGATTCTTCTTAAGTTCTAGGACATGCTTCATGCTGGTAAGAGTGCGCACCATGCTATCAAACATCCTCATCCTCACTGTGCCAATCCCTGCCACCTTGCAAGGGTGATCATCTCTAAGAGTCACACACCCTCCATCAACCTCTGTGTAAGTACTTAACCATGATCGGTTGGGAGTGTAATGATGAGAACAGGCTGAATCCAAGGTCCACATATCTGTGCTGTAACTGTGACCATCTGATACCACCAAGATATCATCCTCCAACTCCTATCCTGCAAATGTACTCACATATTCAGATCCTTCCTTTTCTTCCTTTTTCAACTTAGGACAATCCCTTTTAAAATGTCCTACCCCACCACACTTGTAGCACTTAGCCTTCTTGGACTGTAACCGTCCCCTAGGCCTGCTCCTGTCCCTGCCTCTGCCTGACCTTTCCCCAACTATAGACCTTCTTGGGGAATAGCTTCCTTGGTCATCCTCTCCCTCTGCTCATTCGTCTGAAGCACTGAGACAATATCTTCATAGAATAATGTCTCCTTCCCGAGTAGCGTTGTGACCAATGAGTCATATGATATGGGCAGCAAACACAATAACAAAAGTGCCTTATCTTCCTCCTCTATCTTGATCCCGACATTCAGCAATTCATTGCTCACCTGATCGAACACCTGGATGTGCCCAGCATATCTCCACCTTCTGACATACGAAGGCTGTAGATGGCGCTTCTTCAACATCAACTTGTTGCACATATTCTTCCCCATATAGAAGGCTTGCAACTTTGACCAGAGTCCCTTCGGGGTCTTCTCCTCCAGCACTGAATAAAGGACTGAATCTGCTAGACATCCTCTGATCATTGAACATGTTTTCTTTTCCAACAACATCCACTGCTTATCTGTCATCCTATCTGGCCTTTTCTCTAAAGCACAAGAAGATCCTCTACCGGACTTTCCACATGGAGAAACTTTCCTTCCCATCGAACTTTTCAAAATCTATTTTTATGCTACTACTCATGGCGAGATCTCAACCAAAACAAAAATACATAAAAAATAAATTTTAAAAAATTAAGAAGTACCTTGATGGACCTTATTGAAATTGTTTCAACCCTTTAAAGATCTCCAAACAACTTATTCTTATTTCTAAACCCTGCTTTAAGATCTCCAAATAACTTCTTCTTGTTTCTGAACCTGGCTCTGATACCACTTGCTAGGGTTTAATCCTTGATGAACAGCAATGGGATCAACCTCGCTGAAGAAGTAACCTAGGCTTTCATCCTTTATTATCAATAATCAGATTGGCTACTGATTTTTATATCCTTTATCAACAATCAGCTTCTTGAACAACCACCACAGCCCTTTTTATTTCTAAAGATTTATTTAAAATAAATCTTTCCATATTCTTTGCTGATCCCCCCTCCGTCTTCATGGTTTTTCTTCTTCCCAGCCGAAGCTTTTTCTTCCCAGCCTTCACGCCTTCTTTCCGTGAACGTGAGATGCTTTCTGTTCGTTGACCAAAGTCTTCCTCTCTCTCTCTCTTGGAACCAAAAGATCCCAAACGAGCCACACACCGACTCTTTCCTTTATGTGGTGACTCTCCTGTGGCTCTCCCACAAAGCCGTGCGATCCCACAAAATCTAGGTGAAGCTGATAGACCAGAAGTCTAGATCTTCTTCCCATGGACCTCCACGGACTTCCTAAACGCCTCTTACGCTTGGATCTTCATGTGTCTTCCTAGGAGCGGAAGTTTCCCAATGGATCCGAGCACTCTACGAAGCCATCCTTGATGAAGCCCTGATTCTAGCTCCGTGCTGCAAGGGAAAGAAAAATAGAGAGAGAGAGGGAGGAAGAAAGAGAAGATAGGGCAGCCACCTTTATGATGAGAGAGAAATTTTTGGGAGAAAAGAATCGTTCTTATATCTTCAAACCATAGAACTAGAGTTTAAATACATCCACGAAGTGAGCCACCCAGACTCAATAAAAACTTCCATGGACTACACAATGAGATTAAACTAATCCCAAGCCCGTGTACACCCGTAACTTGATTTAATCTCAACTATTGGACTCAAACCCAGCCCAATACAAGTTAGCCTCCTTGGGCCTTGATAGCACCACATCAGCCCAACAACTCTCGCTTTGGCTCCTTTCCTAATTTAATAAATTTTGATGCACAACACCATTTTCCTGAGAGAAGCAACTGAAAGCTTTTTTTAATTTCATAAATAAATATCTCATGACCAATATGCCTTTCGTTATAAATTTTTTGTCTTAAGGATTTCAAAGGTATAATGTTTAGATCATTTTAACGCAAGAATTCTAAAAGGCGAAGCAGAACAGGAGTCCTCTTCTAAGCAAAAATTTTCTACTTGAATTCTAAATAATTAAGCTTATCATAATAGTGCACAATGTCAGCTCATTTGAATTTGATTGTTTATCCAGTTCCACACAATCAAGGATAGGTATGCACACAAAAGTTTATATACTTATCCTTAAGCGTTTGCTTCTAAAATGTTCCCACATACCATCTATGGCATCACTTCTCTATGATTTCCTGACACCGGCATATGAGGTGTGATAAAAGCTGATAGCCTACTGAAAGATCAAATTCATAAAATTAATATTATGCCACCTCATGTGTCAGTATCGAGAATCCATAGAGAAGTGATGCCATTTTATATAATATTTTAATTTCCATATGCGTTGGAATTAAATTGGAATTCAAGTCGATCTAGATTTCTTGCATGCCATGAATTAAAATAACACTCCTTGCTAGAATACCGATATCAACCTTACAGTCCAAGTTCTTACATTAATTCAAGTTGATCTAGTTTTTGGCTTCTCTATTTTCTCAAAAAAAAAGAAAAGAAAAAATCAAGTTGGTCTCGAAGATTGAGGGGAAACAAATATCAGCTATGGAAAGAGTCAGAGAAATGGCAATTTATTGAACATAAATTCTGAGAGCTACACAAGCAAATGAAAATATCATTAAAAAAAGGAAGGGAAACAAAATTACAAATATATCAAAACACCTGGAAATAGAAATTACATGAGAGAGAAAACTCAATACAAATTCAATCCAAACAAAAGCACCATTTAAGGAGAAGAAAGGCCAAATGCTGAGCACGTTGGTCCCGGAGAAATAAATAGGAGCAGTGGTATCTGGGGAAAGAGAGATTATCATATAATAAGTAACATACCAACCAATTTAAAGGTGCTAGAGAGATTAAAAATGGAAACAAATATGCAATGGAAGGAGAAATTACCTCGCCAAAAAAGTGAAGGCAGATCGATCCATGCTTTTAGTCTCATTTTCCCATCCCTCAATGTTAGTTTCAAAGGTGGGAGGGGCCTTGGTATGCTCAATATAACTTCGCGTACCGTCCATTATATGCGATTTTGACCTCGGGGATCCACTCAATAATGGGCCAATTGGGGCCATCCTTGAGAAAGGTTTAAGGAGTGGTACACGCATTCCAAGTGAAATTTTCTTAAATTCTGGAGCGAAGCTTGAGCATTTTGATGCTGGCCAGTAGCCCCAATAACCACTCCGGAAGGCGTGGTGTCCGTCCATCATCATTAGTGGTAGACTCCTCTGAGATATTAGCGTCAAGCATTGCAACTTATCGAGATTCTCCACATGCTGCAACCTCGGGCAACCTATCATCTTCAAATATTTCAATGAGGGAAGGTTGGATACCCTTTCCAACATTGGAGTTCCCAAAATTGAAAGCTCTGTCAGAGAGGGGAGGTCGTTGATTTCTGTTAGCTTGTTGGCGTTAATAATTTCCAATTCTTGTAAACTGGTGGCATGCCGTAGGTTTTCTGGAAGAGCTCTCAGCTTGGGACAAACGACAATTCCCAAGGATCTGAGACAGGGCAGCAACTTAGGGGCTGCTTCTCTTCTTTCTTCGCGAACCCCCTCGGCAAAGGACCACTCTTCCCAGTTATGCATGTTTGAAAAATAGCTCTTCAAGCTTGGGAAATGCTGTCGGTGCCGATGATGCACGGGGGCCAAGAAATTCAGGTCCGATGGTTGTGATTGCATGTGCATCTTCAATGTGAAGGAATTTCAGCTGGCGCAATAAGCCCAGTGGTGGTAGTTGTGGGCATGATGTACCATGATAGAGCACTATTTCTGTCAGGTTAGGAAAAGAGGCATCCAATGAAGGTGACATCATCCATCCAGGAAATCCAGTACCATAAAAAATAGATCCGAAGCGTCTGTAGGGTGGGTGGCGGAGATAGCCCTTCATATGTCTCATTAATTCTCTGGATTGCTTCATCTTGAACATTCCGGATAACTCCTCTTTATCATATATCAATGTCCTCAAAAAGTGACAATTTGCAAGAGTCGGAGCTCCTCTGCTTGTGCCATATCCAACCTATCTATCTGCAAGAATCTCAGCTGGGGCAAAGATCGTAGCTCATCCAGATCGCACCCCTCCTCGTCTGGTGCACCTGTGTCATTATGGCCAACCACAAATCCTTGGAGATGGTTAAGATGTTTCAGTTTGCCTATTCCTTTGGGTACATGAGTCAGTGGAGTTCCACCAACCGAAGGCATCTTAGATTGCAAAGTTTTGTAATGGTCTTAGGAAGCTTATGCAAGAATTCACAATCTGACAGGCATAATGTCTGCAGGTTTACAAGGCACCCAATGGACTCTGGCAGCTCTTTAATTTCTGTCCGATCAAGATCTAGATACCTGAGGTGAAACAGATTTCCTAGCGAGCCTGGAACACTCTCAAGTCCTGTTTCATTTATGGTTATGCTTCGTAGAAAACGCAGTTTCTCAATAAGTTCATTCTCGATCATCTTTATCCCGGGACTGCTTCGGAGCATTAGAGTCCTCAAACAGGTTTGTTGTTTTATCACATTTGGGAGTCTCTCCTTCATGTTTACCATTGACAAGCGACGAAGTTTAACCAAGGGATTTATGTTAGGTGATTGATCATTGCTACAGAAAGTACTCTCACCTCCTATCAGAAAAATAGCAAGGGAACGTAGCACATCATGCATTCTGCACCAACTGCCCTCATTCTGATCTGTCACTTGTAAAAGATTCCTTCTAATTAACTCTGTATAGTATTCCTCTGCTAAATCTTCCACAAG
This sequence comes from Calamus simplicifolius, assembly GCA_900491605.1. NCBI lineage: Eukaryota > Viridiplantae > Streptophyta > Magnoliopsida > Arecales > Arecaceae > Calamus > Calamus simplicifolius. Next base: position 50,123 of record UESW01004423.1, read on the forward strand.
TGTATCTCCTTGTGTTCCTTGTACAAAACCTTCAGCCACCAGTAACGTATAAGATCCATCTGATACATTGTAGAGTCCTCAGGAAATAATGAGCAATAAAGAAAACACTGTTTTAGATCTGAAGGTAAATCTTGATAACTTAAAAATAGAGCACCTGGGAGTTCTTCTTGAAGCTGGCTCATTGACCATGTATCGCTTTTGAGAACCTTATCCCATTCTAAGCTACTTCTTTCTTTCAATATTAAAACCCCTGCTATAGTTTTGATTGCAAGAGGAAGACCATCACATTTTTCACAATTTTAATCCCGATTTCTCTCAAATTATTGATCTCCTCCTCCTCCACATCATCATCTCCAAAGACTTTCTTGCAAAGTAATGCCCACCCAGTGTTATCATCCATTCACTAACATGATGAACATCATCTGCTCTTATTTCTATTGCCACATTTCTGATCCGAGTGGTGATGATAATCCTACCACTAGCTGTTGCACTTTCCAAAGGAAATCTAAACAAATCCTTCCATATATCGGAACTCCACATATCATCTAATATAATAAAGAATCTTTTCACAAGAATAGGAAAGTTTGGGTATGAGCTCCGCCTTAGTTCGAACCTCCCCATAATTTCCACCTATGCTCCTAATCATCTCTTTGAGAAGCTCTATCTCTGAAAAATCCTTAGAAACACACACCCATGCACGAATAGGAAAGTTCTCTTTGATCCTTTGATCGTTGTATATGTTTGAAGCAAGAGTGGTCTTGCCAATTCCACCCATTCCATCAATCACCAAAACACGATATCTTTATTATCTTGTTTAATTACGACTGCACAATATTCTGAGTAGCCTCTTCAATTTGAGTCCCTACGATATCAGACTTAACCCTCCTTAGGAAAAGTCTGACGATGATTTATTCTACTCTCATGAACTTCTTGCATAGAGTATTCCAGTTTAGGTAATATTGATTCATCTTCTGCAATCTGTTTTAGCCTGTATTGAGTATTCTAATTTTGCTACCAATTTCATGTCGGAACTTGATGCAGCTGAAGCAGGAAAAATAAAGATGAAGGATAACGACGTACCATGGACGGATGATCTTCCAATAATTTTTTGCCCTCGATCTCACAAAGATCAATGATATCATCGGCATCATACATGACATCCTTCAACTCCCTCACCCAAATACGGATGTCTCCCTCTGAAAGTGCCTTCCGCTCTGCAGATTCAAGACGGACACTTATTTCTCCATTCTCCTCTGAAGCCTTCTGAGCTCATCCTCCACGCCCAGCATCATGGACATCTCTCCCTCTAGAAATTCTGAAAGTTTGTTAACATATCTTCCCACAAAGGCATTTAGGATCATTGCCATTTCGTCGAGGCTATCAAAGGAGGAGGATGGATCTCTCAAACCGCAACAAGAAAGGGAAGCCGTGAGGTAAGATGATCCCTCCTAGCTAATAATATAATAAGAGCTTCGAAGACCATGTCCCAAAAGTAGAGATGAAGATGACAAGTGGAAATGCTGTAGAAAAAGCAAGAAATAAAAAAGAATCCACACTATTTGCCAGCCAGTTGCCCACTTGGAGAAGGACGGCAACGACTTTTCTCCTCGAGGTGCAGGTTTATAATGTACGTTGTCCATAATATTGCTAGTAGTGTCACAATATAGGATCTCTTGATACACGGAAAGAAAGGGAAGCTGTGAGACATCATCATAGACCCTTCAAAGCCTGTCTATAATCAATAACGTCGAGAAACCCTACGGTATTTTTTTAATTTAAAATGTTCTTGAGTATCAACCTGCTAAATGCCGGTGGCAAACAGTAATCATCCTTTTTTTTTCTATCAACGTGTCATCACCACGGCCGGTTGAAAGAAAATAGCATGACGTCTACTATCAGGCAGAACGTTATGCTCTATTTAAATGGGCCTGGGCGCATTAATCTCAATAGCTCTTTTTCTTCGCCCGCACAAATGCATGCCAAAGATTACCCAAAAAAAAAAATTTGGCGAGTCAAGAGTTTCCGGCTGATTAAAATTTCAGTGAATTGAAAGCCGCGAGAGCGACGGGGCGGTTGCCATGGTGGGTGCCTTTGAAAATTGACATGGCGATATATATGGATTTGGGAGTCTTAAAATGTTACTTGCAAGCGGATCACTTTATTCGTTGCTCGAGTATTGATCATGTCATCGGCTGTAGCATTCTTTCCTTTTCAAATGAAAAGAATTTTCCACCGTTCTACCAATCATTCATACTAAGCAAATGTTGTCAGTGTCATAACCTCAATCATGTTGGACCGAATTGAATGTGCTTGATCGAGACCTGATCAAATTTCATCCTGTAGCATCATCTTGGATCAATACTTGACCGATCAAATAAGACAGGGCAGAGTCAATTAAAAAACAAAAAATCTCATCTACTGTTCAAGCTAAGTTAGAATCAATTGCATGACTTAGATCTAATAAAAAATATCTAGATCCACATCAAAATTGGTAAGAACAAAAAAAATCAGATCTATAATTAAAGATTAAAAATTCAACAATCTTCATATAACCAAATATATAATAATTAATAATTAAAAACAAAATTACTAAAACTTTAAAGGATTGTCTACTTAAATAAATATTTTTAAATAATAAAACTTTTAATATAGTGATTTCTTTTTGTGCTGTACAAGAGTCAGGCCATAATTTTAAAGAAAAGATGAATGATAAACTTAGAAATATTGAAAGAAATTTTTTTTTTTTTCTATCAGCATGTCATCACCACCGTTAGTTGAAAGAAAGCAGCATCATGCCTACCATCAGGCAGAATGGTACGCTCTATTTAACGGGTTCGGAGATCAATCCAATAGCTCTTTTTCTTCGCTCCCACAAATTAAATGCATGCCAGAGGTTGAAATTTTTTTTTAAAAAATCTGCCAACCATGATACACTACAAGAAAATTGTATAATAGTAACGAAAATTTTTATCACTATTCCGTCACAAATGGGTTTAGTGACAAATTAGTGATGGAAATCTTATCGTCACCATTTTTGCCGTCACTAAATTTAGTGATGGAAAGAGCGTCCGTCACAAAATAATAGTGACGAATTTGTGACGAAATATTTCGTCATAAATTTATGATGAAATATTCCGTCACAAATTTATGACGAAATATTCCATCAAAAATTTATGACGGAACATATTTTTCGTCACTAAATTGTGACGGATTAGTGACGAACGTCACTCATCATTTTGTCACTATTACATCACAAATATTTTCGTCACTATTCCATCACAATTAGTGATGAATTATTGACAAAAAATTTAGTCACTAAAACTTTCGTCACTAGTCCGTCACAAATATTCCGTCACGGTTTAGTGATAGATTGTTGATGGAATGCATGTCACTAATAGCTCCATCACTATGCCATCACAATTTGCTGATGGATTAGTGACGAAAGAATCCATTAATCATCCGTTATTGTTCCATCACTAATCAATCACTAATATTTTTGTCACTAATCCATCATTATTATTTTTATCAGAAATTCATCACTAATCCATCATTAACCTAATAAAATTTCATCCAAAAAGGATCCACCGCCAAGCAGTAGATTCTGGAATCATTTCCGATATATCTAATTAATGCAGTACTAAGTCAGAAAAGTCCATAGTCAACTGTGGAACTTTGAATAAATTCATTGAAACGGTGAGCCACCACCAACTCCATTAATTAAAATGGGCCAGCCGAGTAGCCGACTTCATTAAAGCCATTATAGACATTTCCACACATGAACACCTGGTATGAGCACAGCACTAATCTCAAGTTAGAATCACTCGATTTCTAAAACAACAAGCTTCGCCAATCTTGGCTTAATTTATCATTTACTAAATTTCTAACCAAGAAATTAAACCTTCTAACTGATGGGGCTTCATTTGCTTCAAATGCCTTGGATGGATAGAAATTTCAGCTGCTATAAAATCTTCTGAAACTTTAGGTGCAGAGTAATGAAGCATTTCATCCCTGTGTTTCGTGATCCGGACAAGTGAGTCCTTGCTGGCCGTGAAGCCTAAAAATACAAAAGAGCAACAGTCAAATTGATGATATGCATTCATGAACATAAGAAGTATAAAATCCTTTACAATCAATGTTTAATAAGCTGACTGATTACTATAACAATTAAGAATAGATAAACTGTAGTTACGTCTTTGCATCCATCTATACTGAGATCATGATATTGGAACTATCGCAAGCAATGTTTTAATTGTTGAAGCCTCATATAAACATTGGCTCTTTCCCTAACATAACAGCTTAAGATTTTGAGGTCCAGTGGTTAGTTAACATTCATGATAGAATGCATGGCATGCCACTCAAACTGAGAGATCGCAATGGCATTGTCATCTCCAAAGAGATACAAATTAGATTTTCACTAAATTTATAGCTGGTGAAACACATTTTTGTGAAAACGAATATCACCAACTGGACAGGAAAACAAATTCCAATCTACTTGACAATGTTTCTGTGCTTCGATGGTACAATTCAATATAACATGCTGCCTACGTGAACCAGCCAGCATGTTTAACACAATTACATGCACTTATTAATATGTTTGCATCACTAACAAATAGGAATTATCTTCACATATGGTTTGCAAACTGTAAAATTAAATGCTTAAACAGACAGCACTAAGGGGACAGCTACCTATCTAGTGCTGGCTTTACCACTACTAATATATTGTGGCAACAAATTCTCTTCAGTCCAAAATGTATAAAATCTATTCTCCAAATCAAAAAAGAGTGAAACTAGAAGCAAGGAATAACAAAATTTCATGCCCATTCTATTCTCCAAATCAAATCTTCATGTCTTACTTCACTGATTTGTAGAGAAATAAAAACATGAAAACAACAACGATGCAAACAACTCCTAAATTTGTAGATGATTTATGAAACCAGGACATTTGGAGGCGAAGCCATGTTGCATAACATGCATAGGCAAGACCCATGCAATACATTGTTGACTGTGTCATGTAGTTTAGTTTATTATTAGGAGCATCCATAATTCCATACGACTAGGCTCATAAATTATTACTTCTATAGGATTTTTTTTTAAAAAAAAATCAATTGGAGAAAAAACAGAACTGACCTCTTTAAAGCTGCATTCAAGTCAGGCTCCTCCTTATAATTAAAAGCCTTGTCATAACCAAACTTGCTCTTCAATAAGTTGATCTAAGTAGACAAAGCCAAAATAGAAGTTGAGGAACGTTTAAAGAGAAACAGCAAGAGTAATATGCAAAACAGAATACATAATTTTTCATTAAAGTTGAACGGATACATTTTGTTCTCTACAGACACAACCATATCCATTATGTCTCTTCCATCACATGTTATCCAAAGAAAATAGAAAAAAGGATGCACCAACATTGAGACATTTTAGGCTAGGGATGATACATTCCAAATTCCTCTATACAGAATTTGAGACATATGAAATTGTAGCATTTTCCAAAGTGAACCTGTTGAGATCATTCTCATAATTAAATTGCGGCTGAAAAAACATCTAAGAAAGCTTAATGTGAGGTGCTCCCCAAAACCTCTACCCTTAATTTATTCCTAAGGTCAACACTTGCAAGTTGCAACCTCAAGTAAACAACTAATAGGTCATTCTGTTAAAAATTTCTCATCCATTCTAAATGAAACTTCATTGAACATTTCAGACTATGGGCAGTGACTCGTTTACTTTTTGCCTGACAAACCTGGGCACATTGCCACAGCATTTGAGCAAACAGTGAGTACAGAAAAGGGGAATTCAATTACTATTATTCTGAACATAAACATTTATAACCCCTTTCCTATCACTACATCTCTAAAAGACAATCGTAAATAGAAAAGCATCAACAATACAAAAAATATAGAATCAACTGGTCAACAAGAGCATGGGCTACAAGACAATTTATATATGAATCAACAATACACAGTGCCTCTTGTCCCACTTAGGTAAAAGTATTAGGACACTGCTGTCCTATCATGGTTATTGGAAAATGCTGAAGTAGAGCTAGAAGAAACGCTACTGTTTCTTTTTGCATTACACCAACCCCTCATGCCAGGATGGACAAGGAGCTAGTTGGGCTCCACAGCAGAACTCTAAGCTGACTTCCTTTGAAAAGTTAGACCTTCTTGCAAATGAACTGGTAGTCCATAGATTTCAAATGCAGGTACATGTTACTTTCATGCAACTGAAATCAATATTTTTATGCAGGTATGTGAAGAGGAGGCTAGATTAATTTGGTGAACCTCCTAATTATCTAGAGATTATTTTTATATGAAGTAACATACATTTGGTGTCGAAATCCCCTATTTTCTCTTTATTTTTAGCCTAGTAGTATAACTACTACCTTATTTTGGATGGTTCTCACCAACTGAAATGTCTTTTCCTGTGTTCATGTAGATTGGTTCTACTTCAAAGTAGCAATACAACCGTTCCTGTCTGTTTCAAACTACTAGCCACAAATTAATAGTGTTGTTTTCCAACTACTTCCCGGAAATGAGTGGTGAGGACTCGTTTTTTGACAACCATCTCAGCTAATGTTATTTTCTTGACAAACATTCAAGACCTAATTCTGATATGATTCCCGTGCTGCTAGTTCTGGCATCACCAACTGTCCTGTTTAACCCTAAAATCTATTGCTTTTCCTGCTATCAACTTCATCTCCAGTGGTCCCAATAAAGCAGAAAACTTTATCCACCAAATTTGCTTCATGCCAACTTATGACTGTCAATATTACAGCATCCACCAACTTTAGTTTCTACATACAGTCGCAATCTTTGGACTTATTTTTTAGGTGGCCTTATCCCTTACACTGCTACAAGAGATTCTGAAACATATTATGAAAACAATGCATTGCGTAATCATGTTAATTAATTTGTCTTCCAGCAAGCTAAACTGATGAAAAACCTCTGCTGCCAAAAGTTTCACAGACAACAAGATTTTCAAGCATAGAAGCACAATAATATTTAGCAATGGCTTCACAAGGTCTAGTTAATCTGATGGTGAAACAAAATCAGATGATTTGATTCATGGTATGCTGTATCAATGAGCACCATACCATACTGATATATACTAATACTGAGATGAGGAATCTTAATTTGGTTTACCCACCTCTATTAATAATGAGGTATTTAGCATGTACATTGCACATGATTGCTTCAAGAGGAAGCATGATATGAAGAGTGCATGTGTCAAGGCATGTGAACTGATGCAGAAAAGGGTGCATGCACAGAGGTTTCAAGGATGGTGATTGTCTCCATCCTAACTTATCACATTCCATGTAATATAAAAAGAGAGACAACTTAGATCTCCGTCATCCTAAATAGAAAAGCATCAACAATACAAAAAATATAGAATCAACTGGTCAACAAGAGCATGGGCTACAAGACAATTTATATATGAATCAACAATACACAGTGCCTCTTGAGACATATATATGAATGTTTGCATGTCACTCAAACAATAAAAGGTAAGCCACAACTCATATTGAAGTAGTGTTTGTGTTTGTGTTTGTGTGTGTGTGTGTGTGTTTTTTTTTTTTGCTGTTGGGGGGTGGGGGGATCCACTAAAAGAAGATATATAAACCTTGAAAGTAGGTTGTGCTGAAGAGCGGCCTTGAACCCTAGCCTTCTTGAAAGCTGCACCAGCTGTTGTGCTATTGCACTTGGGAAAGAAAAAGAAGAAAGGAGAATAAGGGCCCATATCTAGGTCTCACTAAAACAAAGTCAAGAAGCCATCCAAGATCATGACAGTAAATGATTGCACTACACACTTAACAGAGAATACAGAGTTAACAATTTCAATTGAAAGATTTCAAACCTTATAGTTTCATTCTTCCAACTATAACACTTAAGTATAGACACTATCAACATCTTTGTTTTCTTAGACACCATAGTAAACTTGCAAGCAAAGGCAAAATATATATATATATAGGTAATCAAGATAAAGAGGATCATTGCTATGCGAACTATGTGTGTGTTTGCATGTGCAAGCAAAAAAAAAAAACTCATGAAATTTAATATGATGAAGTAACCAACTTTCTATTGTACATTTCCAAACACTTGATTGGGATGCTTAATGAAAGGAGTGAACATATAGTTCTTCTTCTGAGTTTGATAATCTGTATGATCATATGAAAGCTTGAGTCTGTTTGTTTTCATAACGCAAGTATAGTGCAGCTGCACTTTTTCTTTCTTATTATGACTTGGTCCCAGTATCTGCTTTTATTCTCTTTGTTCTGGCCCTGGACAATGATATTTGTCCTGTTTTGAGACTACAGAATTGTGAAATATGATAGGCTTCATTTAATATCTCATTGTCTTAGATTGTCTGTTAATGGTTTTATTTTATGATTGTCCCCACATTCAAAATGATATTGTCAGTGCCCATCTAACTTCTAATCCATCCGTTATCATTTCTAACGTCTGTAATATGTATATTCTGTTTTATCTATATGCTTTTGTGGGAACATTTTAAGCATCACACTTCATCATAAACCTTTTTTCTTGCTTAGAAATATCAAAAGTATTAAAAACCTTTAAAATTGGTAACAATGTTGTGAAAGTGATATATATCTCAAAGTGGGTGTGCTGCTTCTATGCTCTTCTAACAAACAGGATGCGCAAACCTAAGTAGAAAAGGAAGAAACTAACCCTATATCAAGTGTAAATGCACAATATAGAGTTTTGTGGAAAGCAATCTTTATTCATTCGTGATGCCATCAACTCTGTTAGTATTGGAAAATGAAGTCTCTTGAAAGCATCAGATTCCAGGTTGCTGCTTGAATGAAAAGTAGGATTAAGTGTTCAACCTATGGAGGTTGGTGTTCAACAACAAAGTTATTTATGCTGAAGTTCATTTATAATAATTTAAAAATGGTTACAAGATGTTAACTCAGCTTCAAGAAGACCAATCGCTTTATTGGATATCAAAGTCTAGAGAGCACAGTTTAAATGTACTGATTTCCCTTACCCAATGGATGATTTGTTGATGCTACGATAATATTAACTAAAACAAAACCATGTAGAACATGCTAAAATTTTCCCAAGCTCACGTTTCTCCCCCTCTCTAAAGGGGAGGATGACTTCGAATAACTAAAGGAAAAATGGAAGAGCTGATTCATTCTCAAAACAAGGTACGGCCGGCATACATAAAACCAAAAATAGAAGAACAGATTGAAGACTACTTACTCAAATTTCTGAGACACACTGCTCTGCATCAGCTGGAATCTATCTGCCTGGATACTGACCTTCAGAAGGCTGGAATACCTGTCAAAGCCCCTTCCCTAGATCCTTCCACTACAATTCAGAAAACTTCTTCATTAGATCAAACCGAATACAAAAGAGATCAAATCAATGCCGACGATTTGATCAGAGGTAAACCTAGCTTGGGGGATTAGAGAAGAATCTGGGGGATCAGAGAAGGAGCCTGCCGACGGGGGGATCAGAGGTAAACCTAGCATCTAGGGCTGGGGGATCAGAGAAGAGCCTGCCGGGATCAGAGGTAAACCTAGCATCTGTGGGGTGGGGTGGGGGGGGGGGGGGGGCGGGATCAGAGATAAACCGCATCTGCCTGCCGACGGGGAACGCTCGCGAGATGACCGTTCGATGTTGTAATGCATACGAAGCGGCAATAAAACGTCCCACTTACCCGCACCCGATCCCAGCGACCTCCCAGACTACGGTTTCCCGTCCCCGTAACTAAAAGACAATAAACTTTTCATGCGGGTTTAGAGATCTACCGTTCATGTAAATTCTTCGAATTCTTGAACGGTCGATATAATTGTTTGTGCATGAAGTTTATGAGGACCGTTTAATAGTTAATTATTGCGTATGAAGTTTATGAGGACGGTTAATAGTTAGTTATTGCGTATGAAGTTTATGAGGACGGTTTAATAGTTTGTTAATGCGCACTTCTTTTGGAGACTCGGGTCCGCGCTTGAGCTGGCGAGGCAAGAATCATGGCTCCGGTGAAATATTTTTTTTAGGAAATTTCAAAATAACCTTTGCAACAGACGATTTTAACCTAAAATATGATCATTTCCATGCTTAAAATTTTTTGGAATGCAGCTACAACGGTGTGCTATTGAACAAACGCTTTCTATGTGATAACATATTTTTAAAAAATTTTAAGGTTGCCTACGTGATGGCGTCATTCATCTGCACATTTTTTAATTATATAATACATAATATATAAAAATAATAAAATTTAAAAATATTTTATTATTTTTATTTTAATATTAATTCTTTTAAAAAAATATTAGACATGCAATTATTTATAATAAAAATATTATTATTATTATAAATTATTAATTTTTTTATTTTACTTTCTTTCTTCTCATTCAAATAAAAAAATATTAAAAGTATAAATTTGGTGACGGAAGGGCAATCCGTCACTAATTCGTTACTAATATAGTGACGGATTGCTCTTTCGTCACTAATTTTATGATGGATTAATGACGACACTAAATTAGTGATGGATGAAGAAATTCATCACTAAATTAGTGACGGATTGCTCTTCCATCACTAAATTAGTGATGGATAGGGCAATCCGTCACTAAATTAGTGACGGATTAGTGACGGAAGGCCAATCCGTCACTAAATTAGTGACGGATGGGGCAATCCATCACTAATTTAGTGATGGATTGCTCTTCCGTCACTAATTAGTGATGAATTAGTGACGAAAGGGCAATCCGTCACTAATTTAGTGATGGATTTCTCATCCATCACTAATTTTGATGGATTAGTGATGGAAAATAATTCGTCACTAATCACTAATTTATGACGGATTAGTGACGAAAAAGTAATCCATCATTAAGTTAGTGAGGATTACCTCATTCGTCACAAAATTAGTGATTGAATCCGTCACTAAATTAGTGATGGATTAGAAATATCCGTCACTAATCCATCACTAATTTAGTGACGGATTGCTCTTTCGTCACTAATTTGTTATGGATTAGTGACGGAAGGGCAATCCGTCACTAAATTAGTGATGGATTTCCCATCCATCACTAATTTTGATGGATTAGTGATGGAAAATAATTCGTCACTAATTAGTGACGATTGTTTTCCATCACTAATTGTGACGGATTAGTGACGAAAAAGCAATCCATCACCATGTTAGTGACGGATTACTCTTCCGTCACTAATTTGTTATGGATTAGTGACGAAAGGGCAATCCGTCACTAAATTAGTGACGGATGTATAGTCCGTCACTAATTTAGTGACAGTTTAGTGACGAAAAAACTAATCCGTCACTTGATTTTAATTTTTTATCACTATTTTGTTACNATATTTATATTGTAAGTTTTTCTCCAGTCATGAAAAAAAAAGGGGAAAAAAATCACGGATGTTGCAGGTTATGCTAAATATATAGCTGCAGTTTTTTAATATGCGGGCCGAGAATTGTGACTTTATTTCGTGAAGATGTACCGTACATTTTTACCTGTCACCAATTGCCGTCTCCTGTCTCCATCATCTCGAGTGCAATTTTAATATTTCTTTTTATTTAATCAGATGGTAGGAAAAGAACCCACGCCATTTTATCAAGTGTGGTTCGTATCTGGCAGGGCAACGTGAGGCGTACTCGGAGGTCATGTCGTTTTTACGATAGGAGCTTGGCAGGTGAGGTCCACTTTACTGCTGGAACAAGCATTAGGAAAGGAGAGCATCGCACGGCAGGAATCAGGCGTGGCCGCACATCCTCTCAAACAATACACATGACTTATTTTTAATAATTTTGATAATAACTCATAATTTATTATTATTATTATTATTATTATTTGATAAAAATGGATGATCATACTAGTCTAGTATAAATCAATTCTGATACATCAGAATATAAAATTTGTGTGAGTATAATGGATAATCATACTAGTTTAGTACAAATTCAAAAGCCAGAGTGATAGGCCATTGAAGCCGCCACCCAATCTGCCATAGCATTAGCTTCCCTATAGACATGCCGGATCTAGACTGAATGAACCTTCCGAAGAGTAGACCAGATATCATGGAGTAAAGGATTGCTAGGTATGTGAGCATCGAAATCCTACCGCACCCAGATGACCGTAGTAGAGTCCCTCTCAATAATGAGGCAGTGATCATATAGAATCCGAGTGGTATAAGAGATACAAGTCCAAGCGGCATAAAGCTCAGTTAGAGGAACTGAGGAGTCAAGGTGGCCGAAACCACCTACCGCCAACATTACTCCATTAGTCCCATGGATAATGAAAGCTGAGCCAGCACATCTTCCCCGGACACTCCCATAAAAATTGATTTTGACAAACCCTGGAGGTGGAGGCTCCCAAGATATAAAAACCGTATGCCGGTTTGCTGCCGAAGCAGCAGAGAAGTCCTAGTGGCCAAAGTTATCAGAATCAAAAGTAGAACCATGAAGTATGTATTCGTCAGAGAAGGAAATAACTTTCCTCACAACCCTATAGGGAGAAACTGCATCATCAGAGAAAATAAGCAGGTTACGTGATAGCCAAATCTAGTAGTCTATGCCAGCCCAAATAGTGCCCTGCTGCCGAATTCTTCCCCGAATGTCACTCAAAAGAGCAATCCTTCAAGAGCCGTCAGCACCCTCACTTGGGTGGTAACCCATTATCAGCCAAATCTGTCTAGTTCTATGACAACTGAATATGGCATGATCAGTGGTCTCCTCCTGTCCATACATAATAGGCAAGTAGCCTGAATGGCCATACCCCTCTCAGCCAGCAATGAGCAGGTGGGAAAACAGTCCCACACAAGCTTCCAAATGAAGAGCTGGATCTTGGGATGGATAGGGAGCTTTCAGATCCAAGCTGCATCAATCATATGCTGTCGGTGTGGCCGATAAATCCTCATGAGATTCCTAATAGGCGTAGTAGAAAGACATGATCGCTTCCATAATCTAGTATCAGCCGAGTGCCCCGGTATGAGCGGAATAGAAAGCACCCTGCGGGCTAACTCTCTTCTGACAATCAAAGACCAAATTCCAAGGCCACCTTCAAAATAGGCAAGCAGATAGTGTCCCATGCCAGTAGATGAATACCATGTCCACCCTGCATGGATCCCCATAGAAAGTCTTAAAACATCTCTCTATCCTTCTCAAGCAAATCCTCAGAATAGCAGCATTAGATAGAAGATAAAGAGGAAGAGAAGTGAGGACCGAGCATATAAGGGTAATCCTCGCCATCATAGATAACCTGTGACCTGCCAGCCATCAATACGGTCATGGACCCAACGCTCTAGGTCAATATAATCTCTGCAACACGGCTATCTTCCTATAATAGAGATCCCCAAATAAGATAGCCTATCCATCTGCGTAATAATGTCTAGAGTTTGAAGAATGGCCTCCCTCATAATAGCAGTCATTTTTGGACTAAAATAGATGAAGGACTTATGAAGATTAACTCTCTGACCAGAGGCTTGGCAGTAGCGCTGGATGATAGAAGCAAAGGTTGCAGCATTATGGATAGTGGCCCGACCTAGTAAAATGCAATCATCAGGAAATAAAAGATGAGAGACTGAGGGGCCCTAGGGAGCCGCTGTAAGGGGTAATGCGAAGGTCATCCTATGCCTGGGCAAATGCATGAGAGAGATCATCAGCAACAAGGATGAACATGAATGGGGATAAAGGGCATCCCTGACACAGCCCAATAGTAGAGTGGAAGAAATCAGTCTGACTATCGTTAACGATAAGAGAGAATGACGGCCGGTGAATGCATGCCATGATCCATTCAATAACAAGTCCATCAAAACCAAACTCATGGAGAGTGTGATACAGAAAATCCCAGCTCACCCTGTCATAAACTCGCTCCATGTCTAGCTTAACAGCTAAGACACTAGCGGGTAGGAGATCTTTGAAGGTCATGCATAAACTCCTAGGCAATCAATATATTATCAGTGATGCATCGCCCTTTGATAAAAGCCCCTGCTCCATAGAAATGAGGTGAGATATAACATTCTGCAGGCGAGTAACAATAATACGTGCACAGACCTTGTATAAGGTAGTGCACAAGCTGATGGGCTGAAAATACTGAGGGACGGAAGCATCAGAGCGCTTAGGAACAAAAGTAATGAAATTACTTTGGATTGAAAAACACTCTGAATGGCCTGCACAACATCCTGGCTGATTATGATCCAATAATGGGAAGAAGAAAGGCGAAAAACCATCAGGCCCAAGGGCCTTGTCCGGCCCATGCTCCCAAATAGCCTTCCATATCTCATCCACTGTAATCGATTTGATAAGGAGGTTATTCTCCTCAGTTGAGACTCTCTTAGCAGTCGGGGCTGAATGGACAGGAAACCCATCGCCAGTGCGCTTCGACCATCTGGACTGAAAGAAGTGAAGAAATTGATCCTTGATAATGTGAGGATCCTCCTTGTAGAGCCCCACCTCATCAGCAAGTTGCTGAATCTTGTTAGCTGCTCGACACCTTAGGGTGGCATGATGAAAAAATTTGGTATTTTTATCCCCATCTTGAATCCACTGAATCCGAGACCTTTGCCTTCAAAAAAAATTTCTGTTGTTGCAGGAGGGAGTGATGGAGAGCTAACTTAGCTCGTAGAGATGTGATGTCCTAATCAGTGAGGCAGCCCTCCTGGTCTTCTTTGGTCTGAAGAGTACTAATATCATTAATTAGAAAGCAAAGAATGCCTTTAACATAATTACAAAGCTATATATTTATTTTTTATTTATATGATATTATAATAATTTAACTATTTTATTTCTCATTGGAATCCTACTCAACGCATCTTATTGCTCTAAAGAGAATTAAAATGTAATGTTAGGGTCAAATCCTATGACAATCCTACTAGATGTATCTTATTGCTCTAAAGAGTTGTGAAATATAATGTAAACTAACAGCTCAATAATTAATATTTGCTTTTAATTAGATAAATCAATCAAGTATATAGTATATAATTTGCACGCAATAAATCTGGCAATCATATGATAGAGTAATTTATCAAGCTCATGATATAATTTCAAAAATAGTATACTTATCAAAATATAATATCAATTGTCTATGCTTAGGACCCTAAATAAAATGGAGTTATTGAAAAAATAAATATTAGAAGAATAGTTTGCTTAAGTATTTAAGGGCAGAAAAGTTAACATTGCTTGTTATATTGTAAACCATAATCTCATTAGGTCCTTTCGAAAGAAAACTCCATATAAGTTATGGAAGAACAAAAATTCTAATATTAAATATTTTCATACTTTTGGTCACAAGTATTTTATTTTAAATAAAAATAATTGCAACTTAGATAAATTTGATTCTAAATCTAATGAAAAGATTTTTCTTGGATATTCTTCAACTAATAAAACTTATAGAGTTTTCAATAAAACAACTATAATAGTTGAAGAATCTAATCATATTGCCTTTGATGAGGCTAATCCTTCATCAAAGTGGTAATTAACATGAGTTTAGATTACCACTCTTTCCATTGGAATCAAACAACTTGAAGCACCTCAAAGACGAACCTTAAATTAAAGGGAATCCTAAAGTTAGTCAAGGTTGTTCAAAAGAATGAAGGTATACTCATAGTCATTCTAAAAAGAAAATAATAGAAGATCCATCTCATGGTATTGAACTAGGGCATCTATTAGAAACCTATATAATTATTTAACTTTCCTCTCATAAGTAGAGCCAAAACTTGTGTAGTGGCCTTGCATGATGAACATTGAGTTTTAGTAATACAGGAGGAGCTAGTTCAATTTTAAAGAAATAAAGTATGCATACTAGTTCCTAGGCTTAGTAATTATGATGTGATTAGAATTAAATGGGTTTTTCAAAACAAACTTGATGAATTCGGGATAATCATTAGAAACAAGGTTAGATTGATAGCTTTACATTTAAGAAGGAATTGATTTTGATGAAATCTTTGCACTACTAACTAGATTTGAGCCATTAAAATATTGCTTGTATTGGCATCATTTATGCATTTTAAATGATTTTAAATGGATATAAAACATATTTTTTTAAATGGTTTCATTTTTGAAGAGGATTATGTCAAACAACTCTTTAGTTTTGAAAATGATATTTACTTGGATCATATTTTTAAACTTTTAAAAGCATTATTTGGTTTGAAACAAGCACTTAGGGCATGGTATGTAAAGCTTAGTAAAATTTTAATTGAAAATAACTTTTGCATAGAAAAATAGATACCACATTGTTTACAAAAACCTTCAAAAAAGATAATATATTGATACAAATACATCAAGTTTTCTATCTTAATTCGTATGTTTTTCTGCATACAAATCATTAGCATCAAATGTTCAATACTTTACACTTTTTTTCTTTTTACAATAGGGATACATAATTTGAGGGCTTATATATATTTTATTATTTTTATGGTATATATGCTAGCTTATTATTGAATAGACCAATTGTACCTATATTTGGCATGCGTTCAACATGTCTCTAATTATTTTGCTTAGTTAAATTTATAGGAACTAATAATTAATAGCAATTATGGATATTACCTTGCTTCTCACTCTTTTAGACTAAAACAATAATTTAACCCAAATTTAGGGCTAGAACATCACAAGTAGAAGAGTTGCTATTTTTTTAGAAAATAGAATTGAATGGCTTACAACATCGATTTCAAAATTCTATTATTTTACTATTATTTTCTAAAAGGTACGAGGTGAGAAGGTTGGAAAATTGTTTTATTCTCTCTTTAATTTGATCCAATTGGTATTAGAGTTCTAGTTCTCTCATTGTTCGCATAAAATAATCTGCAAGCGCACATAATCATAACAAGTAGTAAAGTATTTTTAGAAAAAGATGTCGAACCCAGCATGGCACGGCCCAGACCCATTATGCCGTGCCTGGCACAGCCCAGTAACAAACGGGCCGTGCCAGGCATGGCATGGTAAACAAATGGGCCACGGGCCATGCCGGGCTTGGGTCATGCCAGGCCGTGCCAGGCTCGACACA
The DNA here is from genome assembly GCA_900491605.1 of Calamus simplicifolius. NCBI lineage: Eukaryota > Viridiplantae > Streptophyta > Magnoliopsida > Arecales > Arecaceae > Calamus > Calamus simplicifolius. The sequence goes on from UESW01004423.1 coordinate 67,074, forward strand.
GCCCTGATGGGCCGTGCCAGCACGGCCCGGCTGACCGGCCCAGGCCCGTTACGGGCCGTGTCGTGCCGGGCTAACGAAAAAAAATTTTTGAGCCCGGCACAACCCAGTATTGTAGCAGTAACAGGCCATGCCTGGCACAACACATGTAGGCCTGGGCGATGCCGTGGGCGGCACGGCCCAGTGCCTACCTCTAGAATCCCATAGATTAATTATGTTATTGAATACCGAAATTCACTAAATTAATTACTATTTAAAAAAGTAAATATAAAATAAATATTCTATTGTAAAATTATTTAATCTAAAAATTAACAAAGTATAAAAATTTAAATGTGTAAAACTATGATGAGAATAGATCTAGAGCGATTGATTTTACCTCACAAATCCCACATAATTTATTTTTCTTAATTATTAAATTCTAATAATTCCATGTTGATGATTAAAAATTTCTTAATTATTCAATATCTTCTCTCGAATGATATCAAAAATATCTTCAACTAACAACTCGATATCTCTATATGAATTTAATTAATTAGAGACTCATTACGTACTTTGAATTTTTTAAAAATCATACTAGTTGCGGTAAAGTATCTCTACTTTCGCTTAACTAATGGTGTTTAATTCTAGGTTTAAAATAACAAATCACCTTTTAGTCTCATTATAAATTAATTAATTAAACAATAAATTGTAAGAATTAATCATAAGAAATAACAAATTATCTTTCGGTCTCATTGTATTTCGATTAATCGAACAATAAATTGTAAACATTAATCATAATAATAAAATACTCAATCATGAAATATTAAAAATAAAATAACTAATAAAATAAATTGTGCCTTCTTTGTTAAATTACATCAATGTTCTAGAAAAAGAAATTAGGTCATAATAAAAAGAAAACTAAAAACTTATGTTTTTAAAGAAAACTAAAGAAACTTATATTTTTCATTGGAAGCAATTGATGAACATCCAGCTCTTGCTTCTGTTCTTCATATCCTCTTCCGTTGACAAACTTTAAAAGTCTCCAATTCTCTCTTCCTATCTTTTACCGATGTTTTTTTTTTTATAGTTGGATGAATAAAGATAAGATTTAATCCAAACTATGTTGAATATGATGAAATTCTAAACATCCTTATCCAAAAAAATACGGCATTTGATTATTGAAGACGCGTGGAGATGCTTAGAGGAACGACTGGCTGCAATTTGATGATGCACGGAGTCCCTCTTACACCGGATTGGAGTATGCCCTGCTGCTACCTCTTCAACACATGGAGTCCCCGCTTCTATTTTATCTTTCCGTGCATTAGATCCCATGCAAGAGGCTTCACCACATTGTCCTCCCAAGCCAGCCTGGTTCAACATTGTGTGAAGTCTTCACGTACGAGTCTTTGAATCTGTTACGAGTCCCAAGCCAGGCTGTTTCTCTTATTGCTGGAGTCCCTTGGCCGTTCCATGTCACCGCGTGCTCCTCATCGCAAAGAGTCCCATAAATCACCGCGTGAAGTCCTGTTTGTTGGAAGGAAGCTTGCTGCACCTCATCAACGTCCTCCGTATTAAATTTGTTGAAGATGTTTTCATCCAATCAAGCCAATCTTATATTGAAAAGATATGGAAGGAATATCTTTTTTCACTGCATTAAATGTCGTTGCCATCTAATACAGTCAAGAAACAAATCATAAATAAGGCACCTAAAAACCTAAGAAAATAAATGCTTGATAAAATAATGTTACTCTATGAATTAATACTTTTGAGGTGATGCTTGATGTTTAGCTTTTATTTTATTTTATTTTATTTTTATTCAAGATAAAATAAAAAAAAAAAGAATAAATAAATTTAACTAAAAATAAATTAAAAATAGCTAATATCATTATAAAAGTATATGAAAAATATAAAATTTATGCTTATTACTCATTACGTCGAATGGACAGCCTAAACTTGACAAGTAGTACGAACAAATGGGAGCAAATTTAGCGGTGCTCGAAGTACAGCAAAGGTTACAAAATATGACTCTGACTGATGACTTTCGCCTCTCTCAATTGGAGAAACAGGTTTTCCAACACATTAGACTCATGTCTCAACGAATGCCTTGAACTAAAAAGCACAAATAACTATTATTACTAAGCTATTTTTAACATTTGGAACTGAATATTAATTGTCCAGTGAGAAGGGTACTCATAATAATCATCATTCTCTTCAATGTTTAAAATTGAAGATTGAGTTGAGGTTCCTATAAAAGATTGAGTTGTTGAAGTTGAGAAACTAGACAACTAGCTAAATTAGCTAGACTTATTTTACTACATATGATTATATTAGCATCCAGAATGTATCTTTTACCTACTCTTGAAGCTTTCCCGTCATGCCCTTGGTAGAATTCTTGCAAGAAGAATATTCATGATATTTCTGAATTAAAATGGAGCAAATTAAAATGTTTAACCAAGAAACAATTCTATAACGTTGGCTTTGAGAAGATTAGTAGATCAAGTGGCAATACCATAACTAGATGGATGAATAATCTATCTAAGACAGCACCACCGAGTCCCATAAACATGCTTTTTCTCTCTAGATCTTTGTATACAGCTCAATCAGCAACGCACACATTAATCTCATATTTATTTTAAGCTTGTTTAGAGAAAAAAACCATGAATTCAAGGATAAAAGAATTACATTTATAATCCTATAAGCAAATCATTTTTTTTCTCAAGATTGTCTCCTAGCTTTTAATTAATAATTCCAACACCATAGATGAAAATTCTGTCTCTCTCAAAGCCTGTGAGAGGAGGGCTTACAATTGAGGAAATGGAAAAAGACTAAATGATCACAAACTCAGAGCATGAGAGCAATAGTGATCTCATCTCATGAAAAACTAGCATGAAAGTAAATGAATAAGCTTGAAGAGCTGAAACTAACATCTAACTTTTATTTTACTTGTGAGAGGGCATGCCATGTGGGTTACTCCCTAAAGAAGACTTACCATGATTCCTCAGAGTTATCTTCTTTTTTTTATTCACCTAGAATGTTAGTTTGAGAATCTTTCATGCAATGATAGTTTGTGTTTGAAGGATGTTAGGATTAGTCCCATATTGAATAACTAGAGAATTAGATACTTATTCTTATATTTGATGGCACTCTTTAACTATTGTTGAAAGGGATATAGTAAAGGAGAGCCTATTGAATAACTATATTTAATACAAAAGATTACATTTGGATATTTGGGCAATTTGGGGTATCTTGGGCATGAAAGTCAAGCTCAAACCGAATTTATTTTTGCAGTTAATTTCTGCGGTTCCTTTTTTGAAATAATTTTTGATTACGCCCAAAAGATGTATCTTTTGAATACAACCATTCATTCCAACCGTTTTTAATTCTCTATAAATAAAAGGATGTTCTCAACAGAAGATTATTGCTTGCAAATTAATCTGGATTGTTGTATCCTGAAGTGTTTTTGCGGATTCCAATTTGCAATCTTTAGTGGGGGTAAACACTAAAAGAAAAACGTTCATTCACGCCTCAAATCCAGATTTCCCGTACAATTTTTTCTAACATCTTTCATGAATGTAATAAATAAATTATCCATCCATGATCCTTCATCAACACATTAATTACCCTCATATTGAAATCAAGGTACCAAACAGTAGCACATGCCAAATACTACAAATTGATAAGGCCTTGAGCCTAATAAGAGGGAGCCAGAGGAACACATGTTAATTGTTTGCTGGCGTGGCCATGTGTTTTGGGACCATATAGGATTAATCCTCTTTGCTCTTCCCATGGAGAGCCTACCCCTTTCCCTCTACCAACCACAAAATTAAACATCATAAATAACGGGCCTCACTCGCTCCTTCACGTATTGAAAGCACCACTCTTTGGAACGATCGTCTTTGGAATAAAAAAAAAGTACAATATTATAGCGTGGCATTTCTTAGTGGAGCTAAATTTAAACGGCACTGGCTTCTAGACCACGTACTTCTTGTCACAAGAAGAGGGAGATGCTTAGGTTTTATATTTTAATGTTGGTCAGAATGGGCAGTAGAAGGGTGGATTTCTTCCAGCAAGTTGCGTACCGAAAGAAGGAGAACGATAGGGAAACCAGGATCATCGCTACCATACATACACGTTGTCGAAATTTCTTCCAGTAGAATGGATTACTGCTTTGCTTTCCACCAAAAATTTCAAGCTCTATCAAATAGTTTCTCATTTTATTTATCATTTACTAAAATTATATGGAAAGCTTCCAGGTAGTTTTATTTATCATTTACTATGATAATAGAAGATGAATCTATGCCTGGAGAGTCTTCTAGATTAATCATGAATGGTAAAGTCATCCTTATATTGTGTTTCAGTCTTTAAGTACTTCAATCTCGCACTTGCACCAGTCATAGTTTATGAACCACTATAATCAGCTGGGTTAGCCCATATATATGTTCCCTTTTTATATCTTCCTCGCAAGAGTGGCCACAAGATACACATGATAGGTTGCTCCTATTAGCATGATCCCAGATTCATATTTAGTGATTCATGGGTCATATGGATTGAAGATTACAAACTTATTTGCAATCCAGGTAATTCAGTTGGTTCATTAGCTATTGTTCTTCGATGCATGGTATTAGCCATCAATTTATAACTTATGCTTTAAAGAAGGTTTTAAATTCATCACATCGAGAAGGCCTGAAAATATGTAAAATTATCTATCATACTCTTGAACCGATACCCAGCTCGGCCACCCCAACACAAGCATATACTCTTAAGGTGAAACCATAAGAGCATGCAATACCTACCATGCTTCCATTGCACCACTATGATACTAAGACATAATAACAAGGATACTAGGAGATTCAAACTCAAATATAACATCTTAAACATGCTACGAAAGTCCTCAACAAAAGATGACGTCAAAACTATGCTAAATGCCAACTCATGAATATCTGTGGCCAAAAACCCTATCAACAAGTCTACAATTAACAAGATAAAACTGAAGCACCATAATAGGAAATGCTACTATCCTCTCTCTCTCTCTCTCTCTCTCTCTCTCTCTCTCTCTCTGCTAATTCGCTTCTTAGAACCTGCTGTACAACATAATCCTTATGATCTTTTAGAAAAATTGCAGATAGAATAAGCATGTAGCCTAGTAGAAATTCTTACATTTTAGATATGGATATGTATATAATGTATGAATTTGAAAGTAAATGCAATATAAAAGTGAGTGTATATAAAAGAGTAAAATCATATTGTATCAGATGCTATAAATTCATACCAAATCAAATATCTATAATCTTAGCTTTTTTATCTTATAATATTTTATCTTGATGTAGCATTGGACTACATCATTGGTTGCCAATCATCTTTAATTAGGGTAGTGTAACCTATGAATAAAGCCGTACCAATAATGCCATATAAGTTAGCAATCGCATGTTAACGATCACAGCCATATTACCACACTAACACACTGATCGCAATCGTACTAGTGAGTTGGTACACTGAAAATGTATATTAGCGATCATAGTCATATTAGCACTCTTGGCAACCTCCATATGCTTAGGTTAGTTTTCACATTAGTATCACGTGTCAAAAATCTGGTCAGTTCAGACGGTTGCCTATATATCCTACCTCCAATGTCACACGTCTAAGCTAAACTTTGTCTAAGTTTGCTTGAACTAGTATTACTTATCATTAGCTATTCGTGCTAGATGTTATAAACCAAGTCAGTACAAACCAGTTCTACATGGACTTTTATGGCTACATGCCTTAACCTTGATACCATTTCTGCAACACTACAGTGATTAGTCCACATGCCCACATTAAGCCATCCCATCATATCTTTTCATATCAATATGTACATCCACAAAACAAACTAAACTCATTATGGCATAATATATGGTATTCCATATCATAAAACCATGATAGCATCATCTAAGATATCACAATATCATATGTCAATTCAAAACATAATATCATAGCGTAATATAACATATATGAGCAGAGTCAAAGTACACCGATATGCTAATGGGTGCAATTTATGCTATAAAATGTACATAGAAATTGCCTTATCTTATAGAAGGAGATGTAAGATTATTACCTCAAACGTTTAATCCAAAGTCCAATACTTACAATCCACCGCAAACCATTAACATGAATCTAAAAGCATCAATCTGAGCTACCAATCCTGCTTTATATCAACCAATCACTAATATGATCATCTAAGGTTACTGCAAAAATCCATTTCACCCTTATTGACTAGATTGCTAAAATTACATTTATACTTATCACCCTCTTAGGCTAGCTCTCACTTTAGATTAAGATATAATTAGAAGAAATTAAGTAATATATATAATTATATAATTAGAATTTTTGATTGAATTCATATTCATGATATTTCATATCGAGTTAGCTTTCTAATGCATCTTAAATCACTCAAATCGAAAGTCAATTAAGAAAGTAATGAGCAATTTAATAAATAGGTATTAGTATTGATAAATTTTAAATAAATTAGGAATCTGATGATAATTAAGGATGATTTTTGATGTTTATGTCCGAATTTATATATTTTGAAGATTATGTTGGATAAGTCAGAAGTTAGTTTTAAGTCAAAATATATTTTTAAATATTTAAATTGATATTTATATCTTTAACTTCTTAAATATATATATTAAAAAATAAAATTCTACAAAGATCAAAAAGCTCATTTACTTTAGGAGATTGGTGTGAAACCTATTTATTTTAGGAGTCAAGAATCTATTTTTAGATATTTTATGAGTATTTATCTTCTTATTTTCTTAAAGGAATCACTATCCTACTAAAACTAAAAGGTTTATTTAAGATTAACATCTTATAAAAAGTAAGAAATCTATTTGTTTTAGAAGTTAAGAATCTATGCTATTTTCTCGTTGGCTTTCTTAAAGGAATCAATATCCTATTAAATTGAGATGTTGATTTGTTTTAGGATATTGATGAAGAGTAGGAAACCTAATTGCTTTATGAGTCAAGAATCTATTTTTAAATATTAATGGATATTTATCTCTTAGGTTTTCTAAGGGAATCAATCCTACTAAAATTAGGAAGGTTAATTGTTTTAGAAGATTGGTATCTTATGAATAGTAAGAAACCTTTTGCTTTATAAAATTTTCCTAACTATAAATAGGGCTTAATGAAGATCCTTTGATATCAAATCAATAGTTCAGAAGAATTAAGAAGGTAAAGGTTCAAGGATCAATAAGGTTGATGGAGCCCTTGAGCAAGGATTAGTTTGTAGTAATTTTATTTAGAGAGGTAAGTGATGATTACCTTTTGAAATTTATCATATTTTAAATAAATAAATATGTATCATTCTGATACTTATTATGCGAATATTGCATGCCTATATATGAAATATTTATTACTCTTGATGAATTGATAAAATGTTAAACTGATCATGAATAAGATTTAACAAAAAAAATGATAAAACTAAATTAAAGATTCCAAACTTAATGTAAGTGATGATTACTTTCTATGATTTATTATATTTTTAAACTAATAAATATGTATCAACCTATGATGCTTATTATATGAATATTACATGCTTAGATATTAATCATGATTGCTATAATTATATTTGATATTAATTATTTATTACTCTTGATGAATTGATAAAGATGTTGAACTGATCATGAATAAGTTAATATAGGATAATAAAACTGAATTAAAGATTTTAAATCTAATGTAAATAGTGATTACTTTTAAGAATTATCATGTTTTTAAATAAAAAAATATGTATCATCCTATAATGATTATTATATGAATATTGTATGCTTATATATTGATCATGCTTTCTATGATTATACTTGATATTAATTATTTATTACTCTTGATAAAATGATAAAAATGTTAGATTGATCATAAATAAGATTTGATGAAGAAGGATGAAACTAAATTAAAAAAAAAAAATCTAAACCTGATTATGCTGGATATGATTGGATACCCTATGTGTGGGGTTAATATATTGATGGATGCCTAAATCATGGGGTGTTGTACCATGGCATACCTTGCCTATGAGGGTGATACACTAGTGAATGCTTGGACCATGGGGCATAGTACCATAGTGATACCCTGCCTTTAGGGGTGATTCATTGGCTCTCGTATAGCAGGATTAGAGGATAAAGCACCATGAGAACTAAGATTAAAAGATATGGCATAATGAAAACTAAAAATATAATAATTATGGATCATTTGTTTCAATTGATAAGTCATATCTATATACTGATATTATATTACATTATAGAAGGCTAATAATCTCTTATTGAGCTATCAAGCTTATTATATATTTTTTTTAAAGATATAATTATAACTGATACATAGGGATGTGACTGGAAGAGTGCCTGATGCGTAGAAAGAATAAAGAAAATTTTATGAATTAGTTGTTGAAATTTAGTTTTTTTTTTTTTTTCAGAATAACAATTTTGTAGGCAAAGTTTATTTTACCTAAGAATACTTTTAAATTATAATTAGAACTTTATATTCTAGTTATGATATCATGAATGATGCTTTGCATACTGAGGATTTATTTTTCAGTATGTGACAAATGGTTTAGATCCATCCAATGAGTCTGGGGCGTTACAATATCCCTCCTACACTTCAATTATCTAGACCTGAACCATCAATCTTAGCTCAAAAGAAGCACACACTAACTTAACTTGGGGATAAATAAATTAATAAATCTCTCTGGCCCAGATTGATTTTATAATTGCAAAGGTTAAACTTGAACTTGATTACAATGGGGTTCACCTCACTAAGGTTCATTAATTTGACATAAGCCCATCCTCTTTGCTTTAACTTAAGCTCAACCAAGTCCTTAAAAGTTCCTCAATTAGAGATAAATTGGGACTAAATATTAAGGTTCAACTAGTTTAGACCCAGCTTAAACAGACTTGAACCCACGACTGTTAATCCACAAATTAATGATTTGGCTAAGTGGTTGTGACAGATAACGTCTTGGTTCAGGTCTAGCCCGAGATTGTTTGGTTCGGCCTAAAATGGTTACACAGTACCTGGGCTCACAACATTCAGGCCTATGTTTGGATGTTTGGAGGGGAAGGAAGGGGAGAGTAAAAAGAAGAAAAGGAATGGAAAGAGAAGGAAGGGAAAGGAAGGATTGTTCACCTTCTCTTGTTTGGAAACGATGAAAGGAAAAGGAAGGGTTGTTCTTCTTTTTTTTTGTTTGGATAGAAGGGAGGGAAAGGAAGGGAAAGAATTTTGTGACAATTATATCCCTCCAGAATAGGAATGAATAGTGAGAATGAAAGAATGAAGAGTAGAAAATGAAGGGATATTTTGGTCTTCCACAAAAGTATAACTTAAACATTTTTTCCTCCCCAGCTTACCCTCCGATTTGGGGGTTAACAGATTTAGCCTCGTTGAGGGTCAAAGGAGGGGAACCGGTTACTTCCATTCCCTCCCCACGTCTCTTTTATCTTTCTCCCAAACAAGGTAACTTATGACCTTTCCACTTCTTTTCCTTCTCCTCTCCTACATTCCCTTCCATCCAAACAGACCCAAGATGAGTTGGACTCAATCATCTTAAACTCAATTCCCGAGTCCTAAATTGGCTGCCCGATTAGGTGATTTGCAAATGGAATTAAATCCCTTTTGATGGAAACAGGGGAAGATTATCTTGGACAGAGGAAAATGGGGGCTCCTTTACCAACGGCGATCCCACTGCCACCCTCGCCGCTAGTTGGCCATGCGGAGCAGGTGCAGAGGTGGTCAGAGGCTGCAGCAATGGCAGGCAGTTCGAGGGGTTTGGTGGCCAGGCGAGACACAGGTTAACAGAGCACTAGATGAGGAAGATAAACAATAATGGGCCTCAATGGGCCTGCACAACAAGGGCTTTCCTGGGCCGGGCTTTATCAAATGGGCTAAGGTTTTTAAGGGCTTTAGGGTATTATGCTATGTATTTCTAATTCAAATGATTTACATCAAATCACTACAACAAAAATGACTTTTGCCTACGATTTTCGCACCTACGATTTTAAAATCATAGGCAAAAGATATCTTTCCCTACGACTTTTTAAACATCGTAGGCAAAGATTCTATAGGCAAAAGGTTAAAACCTTTCCCTACAATTTTTAAAAAATCGTAGGGATCTTTCCCTACGATTTTTTGAAAATCGTAGGGAAAGGCTATATAAATTTTTGGAGGCAAAATCTCCCTCCAAAATTTTTCTGAAAAAATCTTTTCCTACGATTTTTTAAAAAATCGTAGGGAAAGATCCAGAGTTTTTCCCTACGATATTTTGGAAATTGTAGGGAAAGGCTATATAAATTTTGGAAGCAAAATCTCCCTTCAAAATTTATCTGGAAAAAATCTTACCTACGACTTTCAAAAAATCGTAGGGAAAGATCTGCATCTTTCCCTACAAGTTTTTAAAATCATAGGGAAAGGCTTTTTATTTTCTAAAAAGTCTTTCCTACGATTTTCAAAAAAATCATAGGGAAAGGTCACTAGTCTTTTCCTACGATTATCATATCGTAGGGAAAGGCTCTAGAGCCTTTCATAGAAAGAATGCATACTTTTACCTACGATTTTCATAAAAATCGTAGGGAAAGACTCTAGATCAATGCATACTTTTACCTACGATTTTCATAAAAATCGTAGGGAAAGACTCTAGAGCCTTTCATGGAAAGAATGCATACTTTTACCTATGATTTTCACAAAAATCGTAGGTAAAGACAACCAACCTTTCCCTACGAATTTAATAAAAATCGTAGGAAAAACCCTTTTTTTTTTTCAAGAAATCCAACCCTTTCCCTATGATTTTCACGAAAATAGTAGGGAAAGGCTATATACCTTTTCTAAAATCAAATTTTATATTTACTATATTTATATTAATTATTATTTACATATATATATAGTAAATATGTATTTATATAATACATAAAAATAAAATATTATATATATTTTTTATATAACAAAATAATTACTTATTATAATATTGTTGTATACTATAATTTATTATGTATTCTCATATTGTTAATAAATTATTAATCTTATATTGTAATACATAATGTATATAGAACATATTATAAAGTTATATATATATATATATATTATATATTATAATACATATTATTATGCAATATAATATTAAATAAAATATTATTATGTATATATCTTTTTTTAGTTATCCTTTTAAAAGATATTTTTATAATAAATATAAGAAAATAAAAAGTAATTTTTATTTCTATTTAATTACCAAAATTAATTTTTAAAGATAAAAAATAGAAAATAAAATCTATTTTTATAAAATAAAGAAAAAAATGTTGTTAGAAATCAAATGCAGTCATGCAGCGAACGAAGGGATATCATTCATGAATTGCTGCTATCGATCTCTAGGACAGTTGATTGAATTTAATTAAATTCAATTCAATGCTGCAGATAAGGTGGTCGGAGCCCATTACCCGAACCTGTTGCGTGCTTTGTGCACCGGAGTCTATTGTACAAAGACTAATCCATGATCTTGATTGTCGATGATAGATCTGACGATTGCGATCCATCCGATCGAAGACGATCCGATGGTTGCGATCGATCCAAGCCATGATCTTGATCGGCGATGATCGATCCGACGATTGCGATCCATCCGATCAGAGACGATCTGACAGTTGCAATCGCTCCAAGCCATGATCTTGATTGGCGATGATAGATCCGACGATTGCGATCCATCCGATCGAAGACGATCCGATAGTTGCGATCGATCCATGCCATGATCTTGATTGGCGATGATCGATCCGATGATTGCGATCCATCCGATCAGAGACGATCTAACAGTTGCAATCGCTCCAAGCCATTATCTTGATTGGCAATGATAGATCTGACGATTGCGATCCATTCGATCGAAGACGATCCGATGGTTGCGATCGATCCATACCATGATCTCGATTGGCGATGATGATCCGATGATTGCGATCCATCCGATCAGAGACGATCTGACAGTTGCAATCGATCCAAGCTATGATCTTGATCGGCGATGATAGATCCGACGATTGCAATCCATCCGATCAGAGATGATCTGATGGTTGCGATTGATTCAAGCCATGATCTTGATCGGCGATGATCGATCCGACGATTGCGATCCATCCGATCAGAGACGATCTGATAGTTGCAATCGCTCCAAGCCATTATCTTGATTGGCGATGATAGATCTGACGATTGCGATCCATTCGATCGAAGACGATCCGATGGTTGCGATCGATCCATGCCATGATCTCGATTGGCGATGATTGATCTGATGATTGCGATCCATCCGATCAGAGACGATCTGACAGTTGCAATCGATCCAAGCCATGATCTTGATCGGCGATGATAGATCCGACGATTGCGATCCATCCGATCGGAGACGATCTGATGGTTGCGATTGATTCAAGCCATGATCCCGATTGGCGATTATCGATCCGACCGTTGCGATTCATCCGATCGGAGACGATCCGACGGTTGCGATCATAGTAATCACTCCTGCATCATTAATATAATGCTTAATGGGCATGAAAATTACATTTAGAGCCAAATATTATTGAGTTTTAAATATGAATAACAATAAAAAAAATATTTTAATACGGATCCTTTCCCTACGATTTTTAAAAAATTGTAGGGAAATCCAACCGTTCCCTACGAGTTTAATAAATCGTAGGGAAATCCAATATTTTCCTACGTTTTTTGAAACTCGTAGGGATTGATTTTTACCTACGATTTTTACTGAAATCGTAGGGAAAAGTTCATTTACCTACGATATTTTTAAAATCGTAGGTAAAGGTTTTGATATTTATTTAAAATTCAAAAAGTTTTACCATAAATTTTTTGAAAATAATTTATTTCCCTACGATTTTAAAAATCGTAGGGAAAGACTAGTTTAGGAAATTAAATTTTATTTTATTTTAATTTTTTTTTTTGGAGGCAAAACTTCCGCCAAAATTTATTTTCTCAAGAATCCTTTCCCTACGATTTTCATAAAAATCGTAGGGAAAAATAATTTGCCGATGGTTTTGAGAATTATTTTTAATAAAATATGAAATTGTTTCCCTACGATTTGTTAATAATCGTAGGGAAAGGAAGGGTTGTAAATTAAAAACAAACCCCGATCGATCCATTCCGCTTCCACTTCTCTGCTCCTGGCCTCCACCCTACGATTTACCCTAAATCCTCCGCCTCGCATCGTCGCCGATCGGGTTGCATCATCGTCGCCGGCCGGGTTGCATCATCGTCGTCGGCCGGGTTGAAGCGGGCTCAAACCGGCGACCTCGTCCGAGGCCAATCCGGGCAGCGTATATCTGTTAGCGGCGAGCGGGAGCTGCGGGGATCTCGGGCTTTAGGACTCCGTTGCCTCGCCGCTACAAGCAGTCCAGACAAAACTTTGAGAAGGAAATGTGAGAGCGAACGCCACCGTCGTCCCCGCCTGTAAATCGATGTTCAGCTCCCAAGATCCCTCACCTAACCCTAATCTTCGTTTCCGCTTTGATGTAATTGTTACGAGCATCGATGACGTCCACCACCAAGGCCCTCTGCCTCCTTCCGTTCCAATCCATCTCGCCGCAGGTTTATTCCCTTATTGCTTCGGTTTCCTTCCCACTTCTCTGTCTTCTTTTCCCTTTTTTTTTTTTTAATTTTCTCTTGTTTGTAGATTCTTTCAATTCGGGATGTCAAGCGTTGGATTTCCAAGAGTCCGCAATCGTTTTGATTGGGTTTTCGTGGGTTGAGTCTCGCTCGAGGGGAATCTAGGCCGGTTTATTTGTTCAGAGCTTCTGGAGATGCTCTTGATTCCAGCGGCGATAGCGAGCGTGCTGGAGATGGCTCTTCTGTGGAGGTGGAGGGGAATCGGTTGGATTTGGAAAGAAAAATTCAGTCGTTGAGAGAGATGGTGAATGCTCTGCCTTCTGCTGTCCTTATGGTGAGATTTCTATCGATAAATGTTTAGTTTCTTTCTCTTTGCCATTAGCTTAAAAAAAAATTGGGGAAAAAGAGCTGAAGTTTATGAGAATTTGATTGTTGAACTTTGAAAACTTTTCTATTTTAAATCATGAAGTTTGGTGGTTTGCTTGTTGTGTGCTTGATAATTGGTGTATCGAAATTATTTGTTTTGGTCTTGCTTTGGGATACAAGTCTGTGATAATTCCAATTTTTGCCATTGCTGTCAGCATTTTTGTTAGCTTTAGTCTTGCTGCCATGTATGGTATTGCTGTTGCTGCTCTAGGCATGTTGAGCACCATTGCTACTGGGCTGGCCATTGATGCCTATGGCCCCATCAGTGACAATGCTGGAGGCATTGCTGAGATGGCTGGAATGAGCCACAGGATACGTGAGAGAACTGATGCACTTGATGCCGCAGGCAATACCACTGCTGCCATTGGAAAGGTAAACAAAATCATTTTCTTCTTCCTTGTTGCTAGCAAACATGTGATTGTAGTTCAGTGTTAGAGATATTTTGAGGTAATTGCATATTTGAGAGGTTTGAGCTTGAAGGTATGATGATTCAACTTCGCCTTTGCACATTATATCAGTAATAATGTATTCCTATTTGCACATTATATCAGTAATGTGCCCATCATTTTTTTTGACTCTATAAACCTTTTAGAGAGATCATTGTTGATTTCTCTTTCCCTCCCTCTCACTCTTATGTGCGCAAACAGGAAGCACCTGAGTTGAACTATAGCTTGCATCTGATCTCTCTCTCTCTCTCTCTCTCTCTCTCTTTAACTGCTTTTACAAACTATGGAACATATAGATATATGGGAGAATTCAATGGAGAAAAGTCCTTGATGCTGTCTGATATCTGTATAATTTTGATGCAGTCACGCAGGGCATTTCGTGCACTTAAGGGCATCATAAGGCTGCAGGCATTAGTTCGAGGGCACTTGGTAAGGAGACAAGCAGTTGTAACCCTACGCTCTTTGCAGGGAATTGTTAGGTTACAAGCATTGATTCGTGGGCGGCGAGTCAGGCTTTCTGGTATTGGCCTTGAAGTCGATGCAAAATGTCGTCAGGGAAAGGATGTGGTACATATTCTGACCTTGGGACTTTTAAGCTCCAAAAAATTAACTTAGTAGAAGTGTAACTTGTTCTTTATTTTTTTGTTCTTTCTATGAAATGATCCTCCTGGTTGTGGATGTAAATGTTGCACTACTTCTGAAGGAATTTTAGCCTCATAATCTTGATTTACTACATTGTCGGTCAGACTGGTGGGGTTATCACTGATTTGTTATTGTTAGTCCAGTTGCCTTGCTGATGTTGTGTTATGAAAATAAGGTCTCTGATATGGTAGTTCTCTGACAATGAAGTTTTTCTAATTCCATTTTTGCACTCTCTATTGGGGAAGAGTACTGACTTGCCCTGTGAGTACGTGTTTTTGGAGAGTGTGTTTGGTGAAAGGGAAGGCAGGAAATAAGTGGTGTGCATGCAAATGTGCATCCGGTTGTTTGTGACACCAAAATTTCATAAATTGTAAGAACAACATGCTTGCGTGCATTGCATTTCATTTTCTAATCTTAATAGAGTCGGACACATTTTGTTTGTTCAAGCTTTGCTTGCATCTTAATCAATTCACCATAAGGTCTTTGGAAAGGCTGCACCAGTTTATTGGACTTTCTAATCTCCATGTGTTGAAGATTGTTTTGTCTTTCTTTTCAGGGTGCTAAACAGTTGAAAACTTGGAATGAAAAACTGTCAACTAATGCATTTATTTGTAAGGTATGTTGCATTAGAGCTGCTAGAATGATGAGATCATGTTTTTCAGAAAACTTCTTCATATGCTGACAGTCAATGCTATATCTGCTTAGCTGGTCAAACAAGCTTTTGTATGATTTTCCAGCATACATATTGAGCTTTGGTCTGGTTTATTAGATGTTAATTTGACAAGAAGATATCACTTGTTCTTTTGCTGCAGCTTCTTTCTGCATCGGCTGTTACATGTCCTCTGAGAATCATGTATGATGATGGGGAACCCAATTCAGTCTTGAGCTGGATGGAGCGCTGGACGTCCTATCGTGTTTGCTCCATTTTTCGCGGCACATGGAGGCATCCTCTTCAAGATCTTCTGAGAAGAGAGGCTCCCAGGGCAATGCTGCACTTAGAGAAGTGGCAGCATCTCCATTCTTCACCACCATATATGCTGCACTTGTTTTGTCTTTGTTTACAAGCATAGTGTTTGTTGTAACAATTACTCATTATATATATATATATATATATATATATATATATATAAAAGTAGTTATCAACAATGATGCTATGAGTTTGTATTCGCTGTCTCTTCTTGCTCGCTGCTTGATGATCATGTAAGTTGATCAATGGAAAATGCCATGAACCTCTTTTAATTTCTTAATTTTTACCTACGGTTTTAGAGTTTTTTTTTTGTAGGAAAAGAAAATATTAAAATTATTATTAGCTATTTTTTTCTATGATTTTAAGAAAATTCATAGGTAAAGATATGGGTAAAAAAATATATTTTTTGATTTTTTTATATGATTTTGAGGTTTTTCGTAGGGAAACAAATCATTAAATATTATTTTAGCCAATTTTTCCCTATGATTTTAGGGTTTTTCGTAGGGAAAGAAATCATTAAAAATTATTAGCCAATTTTTTCCTACAATTTTAAGAAAAATCGTAGGGAAGAAGTGGATAAAAAAAATTCTTGATTTTTTCCCTACGATTTTGAAGTTTTTCGTAGGGAAAGAAATCATTAAAAATTTTTATTACCTAACGTTTCCCTACGAGTTTAAGGTAAATCGTAGGGAAAGATGTGTATAAAAAAATATTTTTCCTATTTTTCCCTACGATTTTAGGGTTTTTCATAGGGAAAAAATTTTCTAAAAATTATAATTAGCCAATTTTTCCCTACGATTTTAAGACAAATCGTAGGGAAAGGTATTGATAAAATATATTTTTTGATTTTTCCCTACGATTTTTAAATTTCGTAGGCAATAGTTTTTAAAATTTAAATTTGAATTTCAAATTCTTCTCATTCTTTCCCTACGAATTATGATCTTTACCTACGAAAAAATCGTAGGGAAAGGTCTGATCTATGCCTACAATTTTTAAAAGTCGTAGGCAAAGGCTTTCCATACGCACTTTTCCCTACGATTTTTTTATACTTTTGTCTATGACAGAAATCGTAGGGAAAGGCTTTACCTACGATTTTTTCTCTTTCCCTACGAAAAAAATCGTAGGCAAAAGTTGATTTTTTTGTAGTGAATGATTATTTTATGATCAAAGCGCCTGCTTGTCTCTAATGACCTTTTTCTTATGTGTGATAGATGTGGAGATTACCATTGCAATAAGAATAATGCAGCGCCACATCATAATATCTTGGTCTGTCTTGACATGTATATGTATAATACTTGCCATGCTTTATGCATTAGACTCTAGTTGCCTGAGATCACGTATGGTGTGAAAGGAAATTCAACTGTGGATGCTATAACGAGAAAGTAAGTTGAAATGCTTAAAAAATAGTCACACATAATGAAAATAAAAAGTTTAAAGTACTTATAACTAAGTTCACTGGCTACCAATTAACTTCTATTTTAGTTTTTGAATCATATGATTTTGGCTAACTAATAGATTAGTAGATATGTTTGAAACATTACAAATGAAATTATAGCGGATCCGAGTATGCAAGAGTTGGTAGGCTGAATGATAAGCGTAAATCTAACCATTTAAATTATATATTTTCATAACGATATTAGTTAGTTTTTAATCTATTTTGAGTTAAATTATTTATTCTTTATTTACTTTTCATTTTATCTTTATGGCTGGTCCATCATTTAGTTTTTTTTTTTTTTTCATTTTTTGCTGTTTTATTTGTCATTTTTGGATGGAAAGAAGACGTGCTGATCCTAGACTTCATGCGTTGCTCCAGTGGACTCCAAGCGATGGAAATGAACTCTTTCATGAGCTGGCAGCATGAAGACTCATGGGCGGTAAGGATTTCAATTCCGTATTTTTAAAGAGAAGAGGATCACGCGTTGATGAGTTGGCAACATCGTATTTCAATGGATGAGGCCCAATTGGCAACGCGGTAGTTATCCGAGAAAGGACTCTTAGACGTGATTTTTTATTGTATTCAACACGGTATAGCAGTGACTTTCCAATTATAAAAGAAGACAGAGGGTCTTTAACCGATATAGACTTAGAGACTTTTATAGTTTTTCAACGGAGGAGGATCCAAAGAACAGAGGCGAGCTGCGTGTTCATCAATTGCTTCCAATGAAAAACATAAGTTTCCTTAGTTTTCTTTTCGCTTTTATTATGAACTAATTTCTTTTTCTAGAGCATTGATGTAATCTATCAATGAACAAATAATTTATTTTATTAGTTATTTTATTTTTAATCTTTTCATGATTGAGTGTTTAATTCTTATGATTAATGTTTATAATTTATTGTTTAATTAATTGAATTTCAATGAGACGGTTTGTTTTTTTTATGATTAATTCTTACCAATTAAATTACAATGAGACCAAGGTGATTTGTTATTTTAGATCTAGAATTAAACACCATTAGTTGAGCGAAAGTAGAGATACTTTACCGCAATTGATGTGATTTTAAAAAAATTCAAAGTACGTAATGAGTCTTCAATTAATTAAATTCACATAGAGATATGGAGTTGTTAGTTGGAGATATTTTTGATATCGAAGATATTGAATAATTAAAAAATTTTTAATCATCAACATGGGATTATTAGAATTTAATAATTAAGAAGAATAAATTATGTGGGATTTGTTAGGTGAAATCAATTGCTCTAGATTCATTTTTATCATATTTTTACACGTTTAGATTTAGGCTTTGTTAATTTTTAGATTAAATAATTTTATAGGTTTATATTTGATTTTATAAATAGTAATTAATTTAGTAAATTTTAGTATTCAATAACATAATTAATCTCTATGGGTTCGACATCCATTCTCTAAAAACACTTTACTACTAGTTATGATTCTGTGCACTTACAGATTATTTTATGCGAACACTGAAGGAAAGGGATACATATATAATGGTGGTAGAGTCTCCACTAGACATAAAGCCATCCTTGCAGGACCAATGATTGATCGGCTTCGGAAAAATTCTGACTGGCTTGGGATGTGTGATGAGGATGTTGTTTTATAAGAGGAGATAGATTCTGACCAGTTGTAGTGTGTAATTGGAATATTGCATTGTAAGAAGAAAGATTGTAATATTCAAAAAATTATTCTATATCAGATCGGAAAGAAAAGTTTAAAGTACTTATAACTTAAGTTTATCTATTATTAATTAACTCGCACTAAAAGTTTTAAGGTTACATGGTTTTAATCCTTTAACGAGTTAATTGGATCAGCATATGAACTTATAGTATTATGGTATAATTTTTTTTATTAAAAAAAAAAAAGAGGAAAAGGTCACGCCTTGATCTAAGGCTGGATGATTCCTACCTTGGTTAACAATGCCATGTCCCCATGTCGGTGGAATTCCTTCCATTACAAGCGGTTGGATGAAAGATGCAACTAATGCTCTATGGAAACATCTACCATTCCACATGGGAGACACATGACGTTTGGTAAGTGAAGGAGACAGACTAACTTGGGCCCATGGGAGGGTACATGGCCAAGAGGTGGAGATTGAATCGTACACCATAAATCATACACAAATGTACTTGCATCAGCTCCAATTGCCGAGATGCCAACTTGACTCTTGTCAAAAATTCAGCTTTGCAGTCCATGCTCAAATCGGAGCTGAATGTTGGACTATTTTGAGGTGTTATAATTATTTTTTTATCATCATTTTGTAGATTGATAATAAGTAAAATTCAACGTAAAATTATTTTAAAATATTATAATTTTTTTATTTTATTTCAAAAATAATTTTTTTTACTATCTATTATCTTTTGCACATTCAAATCGGATATGATATCATTCATAACGTTTTTAATCAATTCATCGATCTAATTAATTTATTAACAAACAAGATTCAAATAATCTTAAAAATATAAGTGTAAATTAATTAGTAACTAATAAATTTAAATTATAATATTTTTTATCTAATGTAAAATTATTTTGAAAAATCATACAGTTTTTAGATTTTAAAATAAAAGAGAGAATCATGTGTAGAGAGATATGGACAAGATAACTAGCTACATTAAGTGGAGAAAGTATAATTGATCACTTATTTGTTGGCATCTTGATTATATAGAGATAAAGTGGACAATTGTATGCCCTGAAGACATGACATGTGACATCTAGCTTAGAAGGTTGGGCTGCTGGACTGCTGCTCATTTAGGTGGAGATTGATCATCTACGTGGAGACCGATCATCATACCTGCAGACTGACCAATAAGACAGTTAATTGGCCTTAAATTCATTTAAATTCTATGGTTATCAAGAACATCAATGATTATTGTAGATCATGAAAACATAAAATGTGATTTCTAATAACATCAAGGAAGTGCCACTACTTGATATGAAGTGGAAGGCACATGTTCAAAAAGATATTGAAATAAAAGACATGCACCCTATATTTACACACCCAAAGAATCATCATCACCATCATTTATCTTTATTTTATTTAACTTAATTTATTGTTAGAAGTAGATGTAACTTCTATCAATCATTCTTTTAAGATTGCCAGTTTATAATAATAAAAGCTTTTAAATATTAGGCAATAGAATCTTAGTTTATCTATCTTCCTCATTCTATTTCATACTAGAGATACACGTATAGGGTAAATTAGTTCCATCACAAGCCAATCTACAAGTAAACTAGGTTGAGTTATAGAAAACTAGAAACTGGGAGAAAAAATATTAAGAACCATATATGAAGTACTTTGGATTGTTAGAAAACCAATCAAAATTAATAATAAAGAAAAATAAATATAAAAAATTTTGATTAAAAATAACCCATGTAACATATTACCTATAAAAGAATAATGTCATTAGAAATGTCTTGATAGTAAATTCATATGAGCATGGCAAGGATCTTATAATCAATTTATTGAAAGTTATATATTCTATAAAATTTCTAATAGTAGGGTTTAGAGTATGAGTAGATAGAAGGATGAAATGAAATTATTAATATATTTATACCTACATACACACACACACACACACACACACACACACACACACACACATACATATATATATATATATGATAATGTAAAAAAAATATGATAAGAATAAAGTCATTTTAAAAAGATGAAAGTAACATTAATTAAGGATAAATTATGAAAAAATGGCTCATTTGATTTGAATATATACAATATAGATTGATTAGGGATGGCAATGGTCCAGGAATGGTCCGGGGTAGTCTATACCGATTTTCATCCTTGTTAGAAAAAACGTTCTCATTTTCCATCCCATTAAGTCATTATAGTTAACGGGGCGGGGACGGAGATACCCGATCAGACAAACGAGTACCCATTTGCTCATTTACATAAAAAAATAAAATTATTTTATTAAATTTATAATTTATTAAAAATTTAAAAAATAATTTTTTAAGGATAAGATGGATCAATTGCCAACAACCAATAGTTGATATTGATACATCTAACATATTAGCTTTAACCTAGTAACAAATCAGATAGAAAATGATCTATCAAATTTTAATTACATTTCAAGAAGAATAATTGTAAAAAAAATTACAATTTGATAGCAAACAATAAGGAACAACATTAAAAATATTAAACTATAACAATAAACACACTCTCAATAATAAAAATTTTACTCCATGATACTTGCTGAAGAATGCATGATTCCTAAAAAAAGAAGGATTTGTTAGTAATGTGACAAATACTAGTACTACAAACAACAAGGATAAAAATATATTAATAAATAACAAATTCCTCCATGTCGCTAACATCACCATCATCCCAATAATACAAGTAAACATCATCCAACTTTTTGATGTATCTAACAATTTACCAATACGAGATAACAAACTAAGAAAATATTATCATATACTTAAAAAATAATATATGCAAGATAGATGCTTACCTTCAAATTGGGTCCACAACCAACTTTGAGCACACATTAAAGCCTCTAATGTTGCAGGCAAAAGTCTACTACGATGAGGATTCACCACTCTACCACTTGTAGAGAAAGCAAATTCAGAAGCAACTGTAGTCATAGGAATAGCAAAGATATCCCTAGCAACCTTTTGCAACATGAGAAATTTCACTCCATTAGTTTTTCATCAATTCAACACATCAAAGTCATCACTATTAGGTGTTATAGACTCTTCCAAGTAGAAGTCCAACTCTCTCTTGACTTTCTCCATGGTAATATCTTGAGAAGCCAAAAATGCCTCATATCTACTTCTTTTCAGTGATGAACGATTAGGCAGAAGAAACATTGAAGACCCACTGCTAGAACTCTTTTCCTTATGTTTGCCTTTATCTCTTGACTCATGCTCTTTAACTAAATTAGCCATAGTTATCTAAACTTTTTCAATTTTCAATTTGGCATGCTCTTCCCCATAAACTAAAGGAAAATAGCATTCAAATGACTTCATCTTGTACCTTGGATCCAATATATTTGCTATGCTCAATACACCTTGAATGTCATCCCAATACTTGTTAAACTTCTCTATCATCGCCAATGATATATCCTTTATTTTTTGTCTTGCAGATGTCATCCACTCATAAAGTGATAACTTAATCCCAATGATCTCCATAAAAAAAAGACTACCGGTAGGATATTTCAGGCCAGAGAACAAAACAGTAACATTATAGAAATTCTTTAGTCTTTTGCACAATTCACTAGCAACCTCCCAATCCTTCTCTGAAGGTAAACAAGTATATTGAGAATCACGTTGCTTCAAGCGAGAAAAAACATCTCGATATTCCAAAGTAGTATTAAGCATCAAATATATAGAATTCCATCTAGTTTTGCAATCTAAAACTAGTTTCTTAGCACATGCTATATTCAGTTGCCTTGCAGTTTTCTCAAACTTTTCTATTCTCTTAAGGAAACTCATCCAAAATATGACACTATCATGTACATTTTTAATTCCACTCTCAAACTTGCTAAGCCCCTTTTTCACAATCAGATTTAAAATATGTGCAACATATCTCATATGAAAAAGCTATCCCCCCAAAATACGTGCACCTAGATCAATCTTACTTTTCATCTTTGAAATCATGCTATCATTCGTACTACAATTATCAACAGTCAAGATAAACAACTTGATCAATATTCCAATCCAACAATGTCTCTATAAGTTTTTCACATAGAACGTCAGAGGTATTTGGAGCAGGGATGTAAACAAACCTATCAAATTAAATAATTATAATATTAACATAACAGATATAAGATTAAAGTAAGAAGTGATATAGAAATAAATTAGTATCTCAATATGTAATTTTTTAACACCCGATCATCATCTATGTAATGTGTCGTGACCACCATGTAATACTTTCTTTGATTCGAAGAAGTCCACATATCTTTAGTGATGGAAACTCTACTTTTGATTTGGTCAAGAAGACTAATTACCTTAGTTTTCTCAAGGCGATATTTCTTCAAAATATCTTTCTTTACTGTATTTCTTGTCACTATCTTAAACAACAGTTGCATATTATGGCAAAAAATTCTAAATCCTATATGGTCAACCATGGAGACTGGATACTCATGCTAAATTATCATAGCTGCAAGGTCTTTTCTTGAAACCTCTGGATTGAAAGCATGTAAAGCAGGATTAGGGTCACCTTCCATCAACTTTCTTGAACTAGCTGACATTAATATTTGTTTTATATCTTTTGTGGTTCGATAGAGGTCTCTTCCAATGTTCATGCAAATGGGAGGTGCCATCATTGGGTCCTCTACCCAATTTCTTTTGACAGTAGTTACAAATTTTCTTCAAACTCTCATCAATCATTTTGCATTCAAAATGGTTCCAAACTTCAGATCGTAAAGACCTTATTGGAGGAATAGAGTCAGTGGTTTGCATTTCAGGAGTTGAAGAATCTTTAATGGAGTCATCTAATATGTTAGTGTTAGATGTATCAATATCATCATTTGATTATTCTTGATTGGTCTCTATCTTATTCTAAAAAATTAATAAATTATCATTAAGCACATAAGCTTCCAAATTGTTAACAAAAAAAAGAATATCAACCAACAAGTTTATTCCGCTTCAACGCCGCACATGGTTGAGAGAGATTTCAAGAGGAAAAGTTGGAATTTTATTCTGCATTATCTATCCATGTGACAGAGGTATACAAATAACATTTTTTAAAAAAATCTACTCTCTCTAAGATAAGGAAGAAGAGAACAAAAAAGTGAGAAAGAAAATACTAACAAGGAGAAAAATCAAAAAATTAGATTTCTAGTGTAACAACCATAAAAAAAGAATATATTCAAATTTCAAAAAAAAATAAAGAGATATCTTTCTTTAAAAATAAAAGAAAGAAATGAGCATACCAGAGAAAGAAAAACATGTTGGAGAGCATTGATGGAGCGTCGATGAGAAAGCAATTGAAGACGATGGAGTAGGTTCAGAACTTCAGAGTTCAGATTAGCGATTGGAGATGATGAAGTAGGTTCAGAACTTCAGATCGAGTGCGTGAAAGAAGAAAGAGCAAGAGATGGTGCATGAGAGAAGGAAGAGTAAGAGTCATTGAGTTATTATATAAAGCTAACAGGATGGGAATAGGTAAACGGGGATAGGGCGAAGAATATCGTTCCTGGGTTGTTTATCCGTTTAGCTATTAATGAAAAATTTCTGTTACCCATTAAGCCGTTTAAACCGGAGATTCCTTAATCAGTTAAAAATGGTATCGATCGGGTAAACAGGAAAACGGAGAAAATTTCTATCCCTAAGATTGAGATATATTATAATATAAAATAGTATTTTGATATATACAGAATGGAAGAGACATAAAGATCGACAAAATTCTCATGAGAGGAAGTTGGGAAAAGAACTTAATATTTTTTGTATCTTACAAAAAATATAAAGTCCTAAACCAAGTGGAGTGAAGAAAAAGGATTCATTTAGCAACCTTAACTAGTTTGGGATCTGTCCTTACACTACAATAAAATTTAATTACAATAACTCTTTTTTTTTCGATGCTATGGGTGAGCATTGGGAATTTTCGCATCGTCTTGACACTATGGGTGATCGTTAGGAATTTTCATAGTCTATCGATGCTTGTTGAAAGTTTTTAGAGTTGAGAAGGCTTGTAACAATGCTTATAAGCATCGGGATCGAATTCTAACCCTAACCCCCCCATCTCCGATCTCCTCTGTCCTGATCCCCCCGGGCACCCCCCCCCCCCCCCCGCGCACTGCCCTAGATCTCCCCCGCCCCCGTCGATCTCCGATCTGCCCTGATCCCCCTCACCGTCAAGCACCTCGGCGCAGTCATATCCTTCACTCTCCTCGATCCGGTATATAACATCGAACACCATCTATTTCTATTTCTTTCGGTGCTTTAAGTGGCATCTTGGTTTGATAGTTCAGATTTAATTAAGAATTACCTAGGACAACTCTTACATTCTTTTCTCTGCTTCTAATTTTCATGGGGTCTAAAGTTTTGTATGGGATCTCTGGCAATAAACATCTTAGTTAAACTTGCAATCCATGTAGTTCCCCTAGTATATTTTATCCTTCAATTGCTTGTTGGGTCATCATGTATGTTCATTCCAATGCATTTTATCCATGGTGGAGTCTGCCTGCACAGATTCATACATATGTTATGAATTCTAGTTATTTGAATTGCCGATGTTTAATGAATAAGTAACTGAAATTACATATGCAAAAACTAAATAAATCAATGTAATGCTATTAGTCAAAATATTTCTTCATTTCTACCATCTTTCGTCTTGCAAATTTTCGTCTTGTAATTCCATAAATTTTCTTTTATGTTGGTCAATTTTGTGTGATGCCTAAACTCCTATGAGCATGATATCTTACAATGAATATGTCTGAACTCCTATTAACAATTGAAGCAATGTTCTAGCTTCTAATGAATGATTTACCTACTAGTGACTTCCATTCACTTGCTCGAATGTTTCCTGTTGGAATCGGCCCTCACGAGTATGGGGTTGGTATAGAATAGAAAGTGGGGACTAGGTCCACGTATTCTTAAAAGAATGAAGAAAAAGACTTTGTGCACCGTATCCAATGCAGCAAGTCCTACGTGAGCTGCACCATCCCTTCTTATTGATCCATATGCATATAATATACATGTTAAGATAGCTTTACGATATCCCGATAGAAAAATATGATACCCCAGTTTTAAAATTACGACACCATAGTTATAAAATTATGACACCAATTCAGAAAGCCAAAAAAAATATTATGATACCCCAGTTGTAAATTTATAAAATTACGACACCCATTCAAAAAAATGTGTCTGTACATAAATTCCAAAAAAAAGCTAAACGGGTATTAATGCACATCACGTCAAAATTTAAGATGACACCCTAGTTGCAAACTTACGACACCGTAGTTATAAAATTAAGACACACATTAAGAAAGTCAAAAAAAAAATTACAACATCCCATTTATACATTTATGATACTGTAGTTATAAAAATATGACACCCACTTAGAAAATATGTCTGTACATAAATTTCAAAAAAAAAAAAAAAGCTGAACGGTCATGTCAAAATTTAAGATGACAACCAAGTTGTAAACTTACGACTCTATAGTTATAAAATTAAGATACCCATTAAGAAAGTCAAAAAAAAATTATGACATTCCAGTTGTAAATTATGATACCGTAGTTATAAAATATGAATACATAAATTTCAAAAAAAAAGTTGAACGGTATTAATGCATGTCACATCAAAATTTAAGATGATACCCCAATTGTAAACTTAGTATTTATAAAATTAAGACACCCATTCAGAAAGCAAAAAAAATTATGACATCCTAGTTGTAAATTTATAATACCTAGTTATAAAATTACGACACCCATTCAGAACACGTGCACTGCAGCCTGTACATAAATTTCAAAAAAAAAATTAAACAAGTATTAATGCATGTCACATCAAAATTTAGATGATATTCCTGCCCAATCGTATCAAGCCACGTAGGATTCATAAGGACCAACAAGGAGGAGTGGTGCAGCCTATGTAGGACTTGCTGCACCGGAGGCCGTGTACAAAGATTTTTCTAAGAATAAAAAGGGAAAAAGAATAGCTTTCAGATTCCTAATCAGTACTAGGCAATTTGGGCCCCTTCTATCCTGATATCCGGCCGAGCAATTCAGGCCCAATTTACCAAAATTGGGGTGTACCTGCAGTATCAATTGTCAGTCGATGGCCATTGTAAGCATAACCATGGACAATCTATAACCATTGTAATATCAGGGTGATCAATAATCTGCATTTTCCATCATGATGACCATTATTCAAAGTATCTAGAAACATCTAGGACTTTCAAGCATTTTAGTAGGCAACGATACAATTTGTCTTGGCATTGTGGAATATTTTTGTGTGGTCATTTAGTAAACATCATATAAAAGTCAACTTTAATAATAAAATCGGATCGGACTGATGATCAATTTTCGATTAAATTGATTGGACCCACCGATTCGATCCGGTTTTCAAAACACTACTTTTAAGTTGAAAAATATGATGCTTTTAAAAGTATTATTTTAAGTGATGCTTTTAAGACGTGCCAAGCATGAAAGTGGAAATGAGAGCAGAAATGAAAGGTGGCTTAAAGAAGCTTTTCAAATTGCCATTTGAAATGATACTTTTAAAATATTTAAAATATTACTTTTAAGGAATGCTATTTGGAATAGTATTTTTTAAAATATTTAAAATGCAGCTTTTAAAAATGCTATGATAAACATAAAAAATATTAAAATAATATTTTTTTAAATTTTTATAAAATATTTAATTTAGATACCAAACGTGTAAAATTAATATGATTTGATATCGATTTTAAAATTAGCTCCATTACATCTGGTGAGCAAAGGGATCAGACCCGCAGCCGGCAAGGCCCTATCTTGTGATGTTTGTGAGGTGGACATGATGTATAATTATTAAATATTAGTGAATTTATGAACAGTTGAATGCGTGCTTTGTAAAACATCCAATAACGTGCCTAATGTGATTTAGATCGACTTGGCACTTCAAAATAAAGTAAAGCAGCGGAAATAGTATCGAGAATTACTTCCCGCCATCGTTCCGGCCTCGGGAAAAAAAAAGGAAGAAGCTTTGAATTCTGGTTCTTTTGGTCCTTTCTCTACCCAATTAGATGGTGTGTAGTTTTCTCTTCACGTAGAGCAGGTACCAGGAACCAATTTTTTATATATAATTCTCCAAAAATTTCTGTCATCATAGAGATTTTCGGAGCACGTTCGGGCGATGGTTACGGAGCTATTTTGCACGTTCTCATTTTAAAATACATAAACCACAAATGTAGGTTGGTTATTCCCCTGGCCAGTAAAAATCTAAATTAACCAATATTCTCCCACTTGGTCTTGTATTTTCACCATGCACGATATTAACATACGGATCATGAAGATATTTCCTCTAAATGTGAGTATTGTCTTCCATGTATCACAATATGTTACACTTCCCAACATAGCCCAAATAACTTAATGAATAAACCTTATATTTATTCGTGGTCCAAACATAATGATATTCCTCAAAACAAACAAATATGTATACAACTTAAAGGAGAAATATCCAAACTGAATAAGAGTTTCATTCAAGAACAAGTATATACAATGACATCACATCACGAACTAAGTCCCATTCGCGCTACATGATCCTTGAAACCTTTTGGTGGCATGCCTTTAGTCAGAGGATCCGCGATCATCAATTCAGTGCTGATGTGTTCAATAACCACTTTCTTTTCTTTAACACGCTCTCTTATGGCTAAGTACTTAATGTCGATATGTTTACTACGACTACCACTCCTATTGTTCTTAGCCATAAAAACAGCAGCTGAATTATCACAGTACAATGTCAAAGGCCTCGAAATAGAGTCCACAACTTTAAGTCCAGATACGAAACTCTTCAACCATACACCGTGCGAGGTAGCTTCAAAACAAGAGACGAATTCAGCCTCCATAGTGGAAGTAGCAGTCAAGGTTTGCTTGGCACTCTTCCATGATACAGCTCCATCAGCTAACATAAACACGTAACCTGACATTGATTTACGTGAATCAATACAGCCAGCAAAGTCTGCATCACTATACCCAATGACTTCCAACTTCTCAGTCCGTCTATACATGAGCATGTAATCCTTGGTTCCTTGAAGGTATCTCATAACCTTCTTTGCAGCCCGCCAGTGGTCAACACCTGGATTACTCTGATATCTCCCAAGCATTCCAACAACAAATGCAATGTCAGGCCTGGTACAAACCTGAGCATACATAAGGCTTCCAATAGCTGAAGCATATGGAATGGGTCTCATCTGTTCGCGTTCGAACTCATTTTTGGGACACTGATTCAAGCTGAATCTATCACCTTTCACAATGGGTGCTACACTCGGTGAACAATCTTTCATGCGAAACCTTTCTAGAACCTTGTTGATATAGGTCTCTTGAGACAAGCCCAAAATGCCTCTAGATCTATCTCTATGGATCTTTATGCCAATGACATAAGATGCCTCACCCATATCCTTCATATCAAAGTTCTTTGAGAGAAATTGTTTCACCTCATATAGCAAACCCTTGTCATTAGTCGCAAGCAAAATGTCATCCACATATAACACAAGAAAGCAAATCTTGCTCCCACTGACCTTTTGGTATATACAAACATCCATGATGTTTTCTTCAAAGCCAAATGAAGTAATAACATCATGAAATTTCAAATACCATTGACGGAGGCTTGCTTTAATCCATATATGGACTTATTCAGCTTACAGACTAAATTCTCACCACTACTAGAGGAAAATCCTTCTGGTTGTTTCATGTAAACCTCTTCCTCTAGATCACCATTGAGGAATGCCGTTTTCACATCCATCTGGTGTAACTCTAAATCAAAATGAGCCACCAATGCCATGATTACACGGAAGGAGTCCTTTTTAGATACAGGAGAAAAGGTCTCCGTGTAATCTATTCCTTCCCTCTGAGTAAATCCTTTGGCAACAAGTCTAGCCTTATGTCTCTCAATGTTGCCTTCTGAGTCTTTCTTAGTTTTAAAGACCCACTTACAACCAATGGCTTTTACACCATCAGGCAACTTGACAAGATCCCAGACTTTGTTAGATGCCATAGAATCCATCTCTTCTTTCATGGCTTTGTACCACAAGTCAGATACATTAGAACTCATGGCCAGTGAAAACGTTTCAGGATCATTTTCGGCTCCAATATTGTAGTCACATTCTTGCAGATACACAACATAATCACTAGGAATTGCTGGTCTCCTAGTCCTAGTAGACCTCCTCAATGTTGCCTCAACATTCTCCTGTGAACAGGATCATGTTGCTCAACAGGTTGTTCAACAATTTCGGGTATTTGCTGAACTTCAAGGTCTACTGGATTTGGATCAGCAGTTTGTGGAATCTCTTGGACCTGTTGCTCAACATGTGCACGAACACAAGGCGCACTGTGAACTACAACAATCGGTCCACTACTTGAAGTGGAGCATTGAGCATCTTGATGACCTTTCCCAAGACCAAGGTCTTGAAAATGATCGCTCCCACTAATTAAGTCGTTTTCAAGAAATTTGGCATTTCTTGATTCCACAAATCTAGTGCTATGAGAAGGACAATAAAATCTATATCCCTTGGATCTTTCGGCATAACCAACAAAAAATGCACTTAAGGTCCTCGGGTCCAACTTCCTTTCATGTGGATTATAAATCCTCACCTCAGCTGGGCAACCCCAAACGCGTACATGTCGCAAACTCGGTTTCCAACCTTTAAACAACTCAAAAGGGTCTTTTGGACAGCCTTGGTTGGAACCCGGTTTAATATGTACACGCCGTCTTAAGGGCTTCAGTCCATAAGGACCGAGGAAGTTTGGAGCTAGCAAGCATGCTCCTTACCATGTCCATTAATGTTCGGTTTCTTCTTTCAGCTACACCATTCTGATCAGGAGAACCAGGTAAGGTGTATTGGGCAACAATCCCATAATCTTGAAAACTTTGCAAATGGACCGGTAGCTTGTCCACTCTCAGTGTATCTACCGTAGTATTCTCCTCCCCTATCAGATCTTACGATCTTGATTCGTTTGTCACATTGTTTCTCTACTTCAGCCTTAAAAATTTTGAAAGCATCAAGTGCCTCACTTTTGCTGTTCAATAAGTAAAGATACATGTAACGCGAATAATCATCAATAAAGGAGATGAAATACTTATTGGTATGCATCTATATCAGGACTACAAATGTCTGTATGAATTATTTCTAACAATTGAGAACTCCTCTTTGCACCTTTCTTTGACTTGTTAGTCTGCTTACCTTTAATGCAGTCTATACAAGTACTAAAGTCAGTCCAATCAAGAGTATTAAGTACTCCATCATGTACCAACCTCTTGATTCTATCAATGGAGATATGACCTAATCTCCTATGCCACAAATTAGAGAATTCTCATTAACGACACATCTTTTAACACCAACATGCATAGAAGAATAGTGATTGTCATTTTCTAAATTAAGACGAAAAGACCATCAGACAATGTACCACATCCAATAATCTCAGATCCATAAGAAATACTGAAAGAGAATCCGAAAATTTAAAGGAATATCCACAAGATACAAGTCTTGAAACAAACTAAATTCCTAGCAAAACTAGGAATATAAAATGTCTTTTCCAAACTTAAAATAAAACCACTATCTAAAACAAGTTTGCAAGTTCCAATGGCTTCCACATGTGATGACATCTTGTTTCCAGAATAGATGCAGCATTCACTTCCCACTGGTTTCGCAGGTCTTGCAACCCTGCAAGGAGTTGGTAACATGGATTGAAGAACCAGAGTCAATCCACCATGTGTCTTGAGTAACATTAATCATGTTAGATTCATAACAGACAAAAGAGAGTTGAGTACCTTTCTTGTCAAGCCAAGTTTGAACTTGGCACAATCCTTCCTCAAATGCCCTTTCTTCTTGCAGAAGAAACATTTGGAACTTCTGAATGTCCCCTTTGGCAGGAATCTTCCTTTCCTTTGCTTGAAATTTCTTTTTCTTTCCTGGTGTTGTCAAATTTACCTTCTCACCCTCTTCCATCAAGCAAGTCTACCCTCCTCTTGAACACACATGGTCATAAGTTCATTAATTGACCATTTATCCTTATGTGTGTTATAAGATATCTTAAATGGGGCATATTGCTGTGGAAGGGTGTTAAAATGTAATGCACTAAAAGAGTCAGACATTCAACTTCAAGTCTCTTCAATTGAGCCGCAATGTCCCTCATCCTCATAATGTGGTCACGTACACCGCGTATACCACTCAGTTTTATGGATGAGAACTCATGAATTAGGGTGCTAGCTAAAGCCTTGTCTGAAGACACAAATTGATCATCGATCGCCTTCAGCAAGTCCTGACATTGTCATAATGCTCAAGGGAACCCCTATGCCATCTGAGATCTTGGTCTTTATGAACATTATTCAAGACGATTAGATCGCTCCCATTTTTCATAAAGCAATCTCACTAGGATCTTCTGAGTTACTGAAGGTGGTTCATCCTTCCTTATGCATAATCAATGTCCATCCAGCCCTAGATGAAGGAGAATTCTCTCCTTCCAAACCTTATAGTTATCCCCTCAATTCAGGAATGTCACAAATCATATCAGAGAAATTTACAGCTGCAAACTGCAAAATTAAATAACCATACTCATGTTACAAAAATTGAAGCTATTAAACAATATGACATATCCACCAATGTAAAATACGTCAAAATATGAATCTACTGACATAAAACTTGCCTGTGGGCTGAAGTATTAATTCAATTAGATTCACATTTAAACTATATGATAAAACTATCAAATTATGTTCCTTAATTTCTAATCCTGGGTAAATTAGAAAAATATAATTTATTTTATCCTAATTATATAAATATAACAAAATTTTCTATGGAATAAATTATTATATCATATAATTAATTATAATTAATGTCTATTATTTATGTGATTTATTAACTTTATTATATAATTTTATAATTAAGATGCTGTGGCTACTCCTCAATTATTTAATTGTATTTATCACTTAGACATTATTTAAATTTTATGCTCAATTATGTCATTTAAGATGCATGCATAATTAACAAAATTTATACACACAAATTCTAAATATAATTGAACATAAATAGGCCAGGCCAATGGCCCAATCACTTGATGACGAGCTAGCAGCCTGTCATCCTCACCCAATTCCAATAGTTTAATTTAACCAAAAAATTTCTCAATCACCTCAAAATTTTCATCAAATGCTGCAATCCATCCTGCAGCTCCAGACTGGGCGCATGGCCCAGCCTGGCTGCTGGCTAGACTGGGGCTAGTGCTGGCTGGGCCCTGGCGCCTGGCCAGCGGCTTGCCCAGGCGACCCAGCTAGGCGCTGGCTAGCGGCTGGCTAGGCATTGGGCGCTGGCAGGCAGCCAGCTGGGCGCTGGCCCTTTTTTTTAAATTCTAATGCCACGTGTTTTTTTTTAATTATTATGTATGGCTAGCACGTTTTTCGTAAGAGGCGTCTTTCATCCGTCCTCATCTCGTGCACATATCCGAAGCAAGGAAACCCACGCTTCCTCCTCTTTTGGTGATTTAATCGTGAGATATTTGGATTTATCTTTTATTTAAACTATATCCAAAAGGGTGAGCAAATAGATAAGTGCATGCTTCATGGCATAAATCTTACCGATTAATCTCTTATATAAAACTAAATTAAATCAACTGAATATTAAGAGTTTATCAGATCAAATGCCCTTTCAGATGATTCTTGATGACCTATTAACTCTCCTGGTATGCAGATAGTTGGGTCAAACGCACCAAGGTACTACAATAGCCTTCCTTATTGGTACGTCCCTAATATCCCTACCGTACACTCGTTGGGTGAAATAATCCAGGGTACTACCAGTAGCCTCCCCTTTGGACTATCCCTAAAATGAGAGAAATAGAAATCAAGAACGTCTTGCCCCTCTTTATTTTTGATCAGGATAAAATTTTAAATATATTTTCCAAGATTTAAAACAAAATCCAACATAAAGAAGAGCCCAAAAGCAGAAAGCATTCGGCCAAAACGAGACAGAGGCGTCGAAGCTCTGATACCAAATGTAAAACATCCAATAACGTGCCTAATATGATTTAGATCGACATGGCACTTCAAAATAAAGTAAAGCAGCGGAAATAGTATCGAGAATTACCCGCCATCGTTCCGGCCTCGGGATAAAAAAAAAAGGAAGAAGCTTTGAATTCTGGTTCTTCTGGTCCTTTCTCTACCCAATTAGATGGTGTGTGATTTTCTCTTATCGTAGAGCAGGTACCAG